>BMAV01025321.1:0-63599 GCA_019973955.1 Trichonephila inaurata madagascariensis | reverse complement strand
AAATTAAAACTGCTAAATCAAACAATCTAAAATAGAAACAATCAAACGTCCTCAGCGGGCCGTGGTAAAATTATCAAACTTGACCGGTCCGTATCGATAAAAAGGTTGCAGGACACTGGTTTACAGTATTCCATTGGTTAATGTCACGAGCTTTGGGATCCATTTACAGTTTCAAGTGTCCTAAAATTCTTCCAGTGACCTGTCGCAGAATATTGGTGACTATGATGACACCGGAGTGGGAACCCCACTCTCTAAATTTCTCCACTACGTCAACGTGAGGACTTTAAGCTTCGATATATTTAATACAAGCTGGTATACCCGTTCTTCGCAAGGGTGAATTGAAAAATTAAACAATATAGATTGAAGGATAAAGAAGTTTTCTTTAATGAGTTAATTTTTATGCACATTAAACAGAAAAAGAAGCTTTTTGCATATCAGCTGAACACACACACATACAAAAAACATGTTTGTTAAATTTTAAGTCTGTAGATCTAATAGCTGATAAAAAGGACTTTTTTTTATTTATATCACCCCTTAACTCTCTTGTGGGTCGATTTTGAAAACACCTTCTTAAGCTGATCTCTGCTCAAATAAAGAAACACATTGTTATAAATTTTGTGTAATGAACGCTTAAAATAGTGTAAATAATTTATATCTAGAAGTGTAATACATTAATATTACTTTTTCTGTTGTATTTATTTTATGTTAAAATTGTGTAATCTGCCTCACGCTCCACCTGTACAAGCCTTCGCAGTTCCTCCAGGACAAAACAAAATGGGAAAATATTTGCTTGCCACATAAAAGATAGATATATCCTGTCGCGGGATTTTTTGCAGATGGCAGAATTTTTCCCTACTTACTTGACAATTATCGTTATATTTTGGAGACTTCATACTGTATCGTTATAAATTATAGCCTATGTGTTATTCTGATGTATAAGCTATATCATTGTAAAGTTTCTTTAAAATCTATTCAGTTTTTGCTTGAAAGAGGAACTAACATCCAAACATACTTTCGTATTTATAATATTAGTAAGGATACCTCAACCCAGAAAATCTTCAGTGGATTGGGACTGGAATCCGTGACGACAGAAATAATACTGCTATGAGTTCGAGACCCTGAGCATTCAACAAACGCGGCTTTAAGAAGTTTTTCTAATTAACACTGCCCTGGACCCACCGAAGACCCGCCGTGTGGAGGGGTTAATGCACGTTAAATCTGTCGAGCTCAAAGTTCTCCAGTTGGTGTGACAGTTTGGAGAGGGTTAGTTAGCTCAGGTGTTATCCTCGTCACTTGACCAAGGTTCAAAATTACGAGGTCCATCACCGGTAGCCCTTGTGTTGCTTTAGAGTGTGAAGTAAATGCCTCTCACTCGAATGAACAATAACACAATATATCAAAAATAACGATGAATAATAATTGTAATATGTTTAATTGGATTCATATCCTACGAATATGTCATTAAATTTAATTATGAAAAGCAAGCAGTCCAAAATATGTATACTGCCAAAAATATGAATACTTTGATATTCCCCTTCAGTTCCAATAATTCATTAGATACACGATATTTCTCTCGTTACATAGTTCGTGTTTAAATTCTGAATGTATCTTTCAGGAGTATCCTCTTTTCTCAGATGAGGAAATACAAATGTTTACTTTGTTCTAAGCTACATAGCGTTTCCTTTTAATGAATTGTAGACCACGGTAAACATTTTTGATTAAATTTTGAACTATTGTTTGGTCATTTTCCATATTTCAATTACGATGTATGCTTGAAAATGACGAACTTTGATGTGAACGTAAGTCGCGAAAAGTTGATTACGTTGAGAATATTTTAATACTTTTTAAGTAAAATAAAGTTAAAATAATGTACTGAGAGAGTGAAGAGAAAGAGAAAATTAAAAATTAAGTGATGGTTAAATTTCATCGTAATAAGTTTTATGTTTTTAGTATATTTGACTAAGTCCAGATCTCTAAATTGCGAATTTTTCTATATGGCGAACTCTTTCCTGAAACCTTGAACATTTCACTATTTTCTTCGTAAAATAACCTCTCTATAGCGAAGTGCATTTTCTATATAACGAATTGTGATTCAGTTTTTGTTCTCCATTTTTTTAAGTATTTCTGAAAAAATTTCAAGTTATTCTCTCTTTAATACATTCTACGGTGGTCATAAATCTTGAACTGGTTTTATTAGATCCTAACGCGCCTAGAGCAATAGAGTTCTGGACGTTTCATCCAAGAAGTGCAACCTTTAACCCCAATTACCCAGTTCACTAGAAACATCTTCGATATCCTCTTTCACCCTCAGTGTAGTAGCCCGTGTTCTAATTATAAAATAAAATATGTTTAAAATTACTTCTAGGCTTTAAATTAGAAAATGGCCTTAAAAGTCATTAATTTTCATGTAAAATTATTTTCTTAGTGATGAAAATACAGTGTATTGTTCGACATTTTTTTTTCTTGTTTTCCTTGCAGTTTTTGTTTCTCTCTTGATGGGTAAGATATATAAAATAAACATATATTAATTTAAAAAAGGCGTGAATAATTACTTTTTTTAATATATAGTGTTTATGAATTTGAAATTTGTTTTATGTGGTTTATAAAGTATTGTTTTTACTCAACACAATAAACATTCACTAGTGGACGGTCATTACTCACTAATGACACATTCCACACACTACCTCTCTCGAGGTTCTTGTTGTGCACACTGAAGTTTATTTTTCAAACAGCTAGAGGGCGCTGTTAGTTAACAGCTAACAAGTATATTAAAAGATGAACCTCTATATAACGAATTTTTCATATAACGAACTTTTTTTTCCGGGATTTAGCGACTTCGTTATAAAGAGGTCCGACTGTACATTCATCATATGTAATACATGAACAAAATCCATTCATTAATTTTTCATATTTTCATAAGTTATATGTATAATTACAAAGCCGTCTGTTGGCGCATGCGCACAAATGCAAATATTCCTCCTTGCCGCAATGTGCCGGCAGAAGAGAACTTTCTGTGGAACGAGCTAGACGAGAGAAATTTTCTCTTTAATACTCAGACGCGCGCGTGAGCATTAATATAGGACTCTAATACTCGAAGCTCACAATAAAAAATTAATTAAAATTTGCTGCGCTTGTAAATAGCTTTTATATGTTGTGTGGTTGAATAAAAAAGTAAAAAAAGAAATAAGCGTAGTTGGTCCGTCAATGAAACAAAAACAAACTAAAAATAAACATTCTGGTTCCGCTCGTGCTAGGAGCGATCAGTGGACTATGAATATGCAAAAAGTTTCAAAAGAGAAGAGTACCTTGAAAGGTAAAATTAGCAGAATTGAAACGTTCATTAAAAGTGCCAACGAAGAAACCGATTCGGTTGAAATAAAAGTAAAGCTAAAAATGTGATAGCACTGCAAAAAAATGTGGAGGAACTGCCCAACAACTATTACGCCATTCCGAATGTGAAAGATGCAGAATTAGCTGCCATCGACGAAGATCTCCATCTTCTTGAAGTCCCCTTGAGTCATTAGAGGTAGAATTGAAACTATTCTTAATTCCTCTAAGAAATCAAGTCCTGGGGCAGTAATGAAAACAAATGATAATTTCGAAATAAAAACTAAAATACCTCCTTTAGTTTTACCCGAGTTCTTGGGAAAATACGAAGAATTTAGTTCATTTGAAATCCAACTTGACGATCTGATCACAAATAACATACTACTGAGTGAATCTCAGAGAAGCTATACTACCTCAGATCTTGTTTAACTCATGAGGTTAATTATTTATGCAGTAATTTTGATTCCTTATATGAATTTTTAGAAAATAGATACGAAAATGAACGATTAATAATCAATATTCATATTCAAAATATTTTGAAGCTTGAAAAAATACAAAATGAAAATTACACAGAAATTAGAAATATGATTGATTGCGTTCAAAAAAATTTATGAGCATTAACAGTACTTAAATATGAGCAAAATAAATTATCCGGTGTGTTTTACTTATTAATATTCTAGTTGAGAAACTTGATAGAGAATCGAGAAGAAATTTTGAATTATCACATAATCCAAAACCGTTCCACATTTCAAGAATTTATTGAATTCTTAGAACGGGAATCCGTTCTATTGTCTGTTGGATAGAAATCGTAAAGTGAACCCAAATAAAAATGTATGCCAACAATTCTAAGCCAAAAGCTTTCATAGTAAACGAGAATAAAACAAAAATTGTTTAGTGTGTAAGTCACAACATCTAATATATAAATGTCCAACTTTTTTAAAATTCAGTATTGATGAATGACTAAAATTCATTCGCAAACACAAACTTTGTAATTTGTGCTTAAAATGCAACTATATTCAAATAATTGCCTTCCAAATATCGAATGCAAATGCGGATGAACACAGTTATTTTTTGTACTAAATTAACGGAATAAATCCGAATAATCCGGACACTTTGATAATAACACATGGCCCGATCAAAAAAAAAAATGTTCTGTTTTCAACAGCAGACATATATGATCGCAGAGCAAATAATCAAAAAATAAAATCAAGAGCTGTACTAGATTCCGTGAGCAGTATTTGTGTACTCGCAGAAAGAATGAGTAATTGCTTAGGAATAAAAAAGGAAAAAATAAAGACACCAGTATCCGGTTTAAATGGATTATCACAGAACTTAAAATGGAAATTAAAAACAATTATTTCAAAAGCGAAGATAGCAGTTTTGCTGAACCAGTAGATTTCTTGATTGTAGACAAAATAACTCTGAATTTACATCCTCCTCAAGTTTATATATTTCCAATGTGGAAATTCCAAAGTTTTTAACGTTAGCTGACAAATCGTTTTATGAAACAAATGAAGTTCACGTTTTGATTAGCGCTGATATTTTTTTAAAGTTTTAAACAGAATACCGTATAAAATGAATGAAGAGTTGTTTTTCAAAGAAAGCGAATTTGGGTGGATTGCATGTGGTAAACTTGAAAAAGACAAATTAATAAACAAGGACAGTGTTTTTTAGTAAACAATGACTCTATTCAAGATTCTTAAAAATAATTTTTTGATTTAGAGGGTTTAGAGATACGAGATGATATATCTAGTTCTTCATGAAAGGGATCAAGCTATAGAAATTTTTAAAGAAACTGTTGAATTCGAAAAAGGCCGTTATATCGTACAACTTCCCTTTAGAAAATTCTATAATGAATTGTCCGATAATTATCATGTAGTTAAACAACGTTTCCAAAATTTATGGAGAAGATTTGGTCATGATTGGGAATTATATATATATATATCATAGCAATACCGTGAAATCATTCGCTGTTACACAGAACAGGGTATTATAGAAGAAGTTAAAACCGAAATTACAGATAATGAGTTAAAAAGACCTGTATATTATTTACCTCATCAGGCCGTAAGAAAAGACGGTCGCTTAACATCAAAAACAAGAATTGTATTTGACGCTGGAAGTCATCAAAATAATGGACTCTCATTAAATGATTGTTTATGGCCAGAATTAATTTAAATCCAAATCTCTTAGACATATTAATTAATTTTAGATTGAATGCAATAGCCTTTTGTTCTGATATTAAACAAGCTTTCTTACAAATTTGTCTTGCTAACGAACACAAAGATGCCGTTCGATTTCTCTGGAGTGATGACGAATCGTGTGTTCATAAAAAGCCTAAACTACAGGTATACCGTTTTAATCGAGTAAATTTTGTTGTTAGTTCAAGTCCATTTCTTCTGGCAGTCACGATTAGGCATCATATTGAGAAATATAAACAAGAATTCCCTGACACTGTCGAACTTTTAGATAGAAGTTTTTACGTTGACGATCTTATTTCCGGTGGTAACGAATTTGAAGAAGCTCTTCAAACTTCACGAAGAGCAAAAATATTATGGAAGCTGCTGGAATGTATCTCAGAAAATGGATTACTAATGATGCTATTTTAATGGAGTAATGGAAGAAAGAAAATTTTAATGTACATCCAGTACATGAAACTGTAAGTTTAGGAGCAAATGGAACAAAGGTCCTAGAACTATCATGGAACACTAATGAAGATTACTTGACTACAGATACTAAAAGTCTATTGGATTTGTTTCCTTAGATAAAAATACGAAACGCTTCATACTGTAAGTAGTTGGAAAGATCTTTGACCCATTAGGGTTAATTTCTTCTTTCACCGTTAGAATGAAATGCCTCCTTCAAGATCTCTGGAAAGAAGAATTTCAATGGGATGACCCTTTGCCAACACATATTGAAAAGGAGTGGAAAAAATGGTGTGAGGAACTACCCCACTTACGAAATCTAAAAATATCCCGACTGGTTCTAGATTCTACTTTGCTGGAAGATGATGTTGAGTTGCATAGCTTTTGCGACGTCAGCAAAAAGGCATATGGTGCAGCCATATGTTTGAGAACTAAGTCAAGGAATGGAATTTCTGTTAAACTTGTAGACTTCAAAAAGCCGTGTAGCACCATTAAACTGTGTAACCCAGCCCAGACTAGAATTACTTGGAGCTCTAGTCGCTGCTCGCCTAGCACCTAAGGTGAAAAAGATTGTGAATCTTAAAAGATCCTGTTTACAATATCACTGGACTGATTCCAAAATAGTTCTGTTTTGGATAAAGGGTAACAAAACCCGATGGAAACAATTCGTTGCTAACCGAGTCAACGAAATAACCAGCCTAACAGATCCCCACTCATGGTCCCATTGTGCTGGTAAGGAAAACCCAGCAGATCTCTCTCTCGTGGACTGAGCGCTGACTGTCTGGTGTCAAATTCCAGGTGGTGGACAGGTGCTGAATTTTTGTCCGATACTGAATTTCCTAAAAGCTTTCAGCAAGGCACTCCTGAGTTAAGACTACCTCACAGAACGTGAGAAAGAGACTGTAGTTCAAGAAAGGAAAAAATTGCCTGAAGCTGAGAGAAGTTAAGAGACTGTCTTGCTGAATAGTGATTCCTCTAGCATCCTTGACGAACTTTTAGAACTTTCTAATAATTGTTTCAAAGTTATTAATATTTTGTCTTATATTTTCAGATTCAACTACAACTGTAGGAATAAGTCTAAGAAGATTGGACCTCTAACTGTAGTCGAATTCAAGGAGTCAGAAATTAAATTGATTAAGCATGCTAAAGACCCTTGTTTGATAAAAAAGAAATTCCAAGTAGTATTTCTAATTTTTTTCCATTTGTAGATGGGGAAGGAATAGTTCGCGTAGTGAAAGATTAGAAAATGCTTCTGTGCCATATCTTCATAAGCATCCTGCGATTTTACAGAAAGGTTCAAAATTAAGTAAACTTTATTTTAACAGCTTGCATACAAGACTCTTTCACGTTGGCCCACAGGGACTGTTAAATGCTGTACGACAAAAATTTTGGCCTTTGAACGGTCGTAGCATCGCTCGTTAAACCGTTCATCAATGTGTGACATGCTTCAAAAGCAGACCCATTCTCTCTTCACAAATTATGGGTAATTTGCCCAGTGAAAGATTAAACATATCTATCCCATTTACTATTGCTGGACTTGATTTATGCGGGTCCCTTTTTAGTCAAATATAAAAATCAGAGAAAGAGAACTCTACATAAAGTGTACATTTGCGTTTGCATATGTTTTCTACGAAAGCCATCCATTTCGAGTTATTATCGGGCTTTGATAGCAACGCTTAAACGTTTTACTAGTAGACGGGGTAAATGCTCCAAAATTTACACAGATAACGCTACTAATTTCGTGGGAGCAAACTCAATATTAAAGAAATTTCATAAATTAATTAATTTTTTTCGGATGAAAATTTAGCTAAATATTTCGTGTCAGAAAATATTGATTGGAAATTTATACCTCCCAAGTTCCCTCACTTTAGAGGACTTTGGGAGGCAGGTTTAAAATCTGTAAAGCAGCATCTTAAAAGAGCGATAGGAAATCTTCACTTTACCTTTGAAGAATTTGAAACTATTATGATTCAGGTTGAGGGAATATTAAATTCGCGTTCAATGACTCCCCTCAGTAGCGACACAGATAACTTCGATGTTTTGACCCCTGGTCATTTTTTGATAGGGAGACCTATAACATCAATACCTGAGCCATATTTAATAGATGTAAATGAAAATCGTCTTAGTCGATGGGAAAAGATTATCAAGGTTGTGTAACGCACATGGGAAAAATGGAAATCTGATTATTTGAATACACTGCAAGCTAGATCGAAATGGATAACTGAAGAAAATTATCTAATGATAGGTCAAATGATTTTAATCAAAGAGGATTTCTTACCTATAAATACTTGGCCTTTAGGTCGAGTCCTAGAAGTATATCATGGATCAGATGGAAAAGTGAGAGTTGTCAAGGTTAAAACTCAATCAGGAGAATTTATAATAAAAACTATTAGTAAAACTATGTCATAATAAAGCGCATCACATAATTGAATTCATTTTTAACAATTGCATTTCCGTAATTACTCGAATCTAAGCCGCACCCCCAATTCTCTAGCATTTCTGAAAAAATAAAGTAATAAATATGTAAAAGGTTAATAAAATCTGATACTTAAAAAAATTTTACAAAAAATTAATAAGAAATAATAGGAAGGTAATAATTAATTAGTTTTACCAGTATTAAAAACTTTCAAATACATGCATGAACCTATAATTTCTCTAACCGTCAGTAATGTTTCGAAAATGATTCGTCCCTCCCTTGGTCACAGCTGACTTTGGAATTAGTGCCGGGTGGCGTTGCCATTTTCCTACACAGTGTAGCCTTCCGTACTATCCAATGCAAAGTATTTTTTTTCTTTCAAATAATGTTTTACAAAAAAATATAAAGGAATTATTAAAGATTGTTGAAAAAAAAACATTTACAAACAAACATTATATCATTTTGCTTACCCCATCGACGTATGTTTGTTTCATACGTGTCAAACTTTCAGTGGCCGCTGCTCTGTTTCCGTTTCTTTCTGCATATAAAATTGCCTCTGTTCTCAAACTTGCGTCGTAGTGAACTCGTCTTGATGTTGTTACCGATATCTTTGATGTTTAGGTGATTCAAAGAAAGCGCATAAAAAGAAATCATAAATACGAGCAGACAACAATGTGGGATGGGCAGGGACATACCCATCTCTGTAGGGGGACAGGGATGGGCATTAAGTCGACCGGTGGACCGCCAAGACATTTTGGAGTGACCGCCTTTACTAAGACCAAAGAAGCGCATACTAAAGGAAACATATTTAGGGAACTCCGACGTCAACTAGACTGCAGAATCGGCTTTTCCCAACCGATGCAACTGTCTTTACTAAAGCAAATGATTCGATACATAAGTAGACGACACATGTACCTTCATTGGAAGCTCACGATGATGCTTGAGACGTTCGCTGTCGCTATAGTGGGAAAAAACAATCAACGCGATGCCAATCGGAGAAATGACGCCGTCTCAACACGCCAACAGAAGATGAGGATAAACGTTGGTGATCAACTCTTCCCGCAGCAGCACGGGAGTGGTTACTGCGACAACATATGTTGGTTACAGATGCATGGTCAACGTATGTCATGGTCCACGCTGTGTTGCCACTGTCATAATTGATCAAACATTCAATTAGACAATTTTGTGTTACTTGAGTTTTTATAGTAAAAACAGTAATCTGTCATATTTTAAAGGAACTATGTCGTCGAATGTAAGTGTTAAGAAAGAAACATACAAATTTCATACAGAAGGGGAAGAATAGTTTTCCCTTACAGTGGTGAATGCAAAATGTCTGTGCTATATGTAACATGCAAGAGTGATACTTCCAAAAAAAAGAAAGAAAGAAAAAAAAGTAGGAAACATTGTGTGAAAGGCATTTTACCAAGACCACTGGGTGGACCGCAACACCTTGAAAAAATGACAAGTAGCCAGCGCGCGTACCCTAGAAAAGTCTGTCCACCCCTGGTTTAGGATGACTGAATACTGGAGATAGACTTCGGAATGGGATATGACACCGATGTAAGTGGCCAGAATGTATGATTGCATTTTTACTTTTGAAAAAGTTTGAAACTCGATTTCCTTGATCCAATAAATGTTTCGCCTTCGATTCTAAGCCGCACCTGATTTTCAGTAGCATTAACATTGGAAAAACAGTGCGGCTTAGATTCGAGTATTTCTATGAAAATTTCGAGCCAGATTTGTAAAAATGACAGTGTTTATCAGGTTGAGTGTACTGTCATTTCGGTATTCGATGAAACAAGTAACATAAAAATTTTTTTAAAGTCAATGGACTAAATTCATGTGACGCCATTAGTCACAAGATAACTGAGCCACGTGTTTTCGGCCAATCAGTTCATAAATTAATGCGACTTCATAATTATATCATAAATATAATCACGAGTTTCCAGCCAATTAGTGCATGTGCTTCACTGTTGCCAACTTTTGCTTTTTGTAGAAACTTTCTTTTAGAAAGTACATATTTGTCAACGATATAATAATGCACATAGTTAAACAAAATGCACTTAATTTAAAAGTATTCGCATAGTGTATTTTTTTAAAATTTTGAATACTGTTTGAAGAATTTTAACACGTGAATTCTTTACCCAATCATCAAATTTTAAATGTTATCTAAACTTTACAAGTTGAACCACTAGTATGTCAATTTTTAATCAATGGGAAACACGTGATTGCCGTTATCATGTGACCAATGATGAATTTACTCCATTTCTACTTAGGTCAACAAAGAAAAATTTTATTTCAGTTACTTTTATCAACTAATTACAATTAATATAAATATGTATATTCATGTGACAGAATCACAATATTAAGTGGCAATTAATTTTTATTAATTAT
This sequence comes from Trichonephila inaurata madagascariensis, assembly GCA_019973955.1. Lineage (NCBI taxonomy): Eukaryota > Metazoa > Arthropoda > Arachnida > Araneae > Nephilidae > Trichonephila > Trichonephila inaurata. Next base: position 52,820 of record BMAV01025321.1, on the reverse strand, counting down.
CATTAAAACATCGTATTGTCATCCAAAAACAAACGTGTATACAAAATTTCAATTCAACTGAATTCTTTAAAACGCGAGGAAAAAAAAATCTTTTAAAGTTTTGACCCAAGTCGCTAAAAATGAAGCTAAAAACGTGATTCTGTATCTGTAATTCCTTAAATAATTAGTTTCAGTCAATTAAATTTAATTAATTATACTTAAATTATCGCATTGTAACCCACAAACAATCGTGTATAGAAAATTTCAGCTCAAGTGAGCACCTTAAAATGTGAGGAAAAAACATTTTAAAGTTTTGACACAAGTCGTCAAAAGGGTCGCTAAGCCGCCAAAAATGATACCAACGTGGCTGTATCTGCAATTTTTCGAATTAGTTTTAATCAATATAAATTTTTATTAACTATAATTAAATTATTATATTGTCATCCAAAATAATCGTGTGTATACAATTTCAGCTCAGTTGAGGGCTTTAAAATGTATTTTATTAACGATTGAAAATTTGAACAAGATATATCTAGGGAGATTGAGAACTAATAGTAAGAGAGAGAATTGAAGAAAAAATAGAGTCACATTCGAATTCTTTCTGATAACGAAATGCCTCGGATGGTTGAAAATATCAGTTCCATCTTTCTCATTAGAGAGAAATTAGGACCACGAACGCTATTTTTGATAAAATGTTAGCGCTTTTTTTATATCATAGAAACGAGAATTTAATTCCAGTGTGTGTGTGGGAAGGTATTTAACATGTTTTATTAATTATGTGATTCCTTAGTTCTAAGTAAACAATTTTTGAACTCCTGGTTTGGTCATTGAATAAAAATGCTTTATTACAAATGTTTACTAATAACTTCACTACCCTTCTTCACGGTCTCATGATTGTTGAAATGGAGAAAATGAAAAGAATGAGCTTCCTTTGAAGTCTTGTAGAGTTTGTGAACAGATTTCTCTTATCAACAAATAGAAATCGACACAAAGTACTGCTTCACTTACAAGAAGAGCTTCATTCGATAAAAGGAACGACAACAAATCTGCCTTTTTAAAAAATATCTTGCGCGCAATGGGATGATATTTATATCATGGTGATTTCAAACATAGAAATATGAAAGATTCGGCGAAGAAATTTAAAGAAGAATTTGTAAAATGCTTTACACCCAGGTGGGAATTGCCATCCTCTGAATTTGAATTTATATATTCCGAGTTTATAAATTAAAATTTTGTTTGAAGTTGAAATGGGACAAAAAACAAACATAATTTTCCCTGATGTTAGTGAAAAATTCTTTCATTATTCATTCTTTTCGTCTTACATTATTTCGATACATGATAAAATAATTTTATCCAAAACCTCAGGCGTAACTTATTTAGAATATTTGGAAAAATTGCATAAAATGAAAATAAACGCAATTTTTAGTTTTTCGTGTAGACATAGTATAAACTGTCATCTCTTTCATTAATTTAAATTTTACATTACATTTTATTCATCCACGAAAAAAGAATGCAAGTGAGGAGAGAGTTATATTAATATCGCACTCTAACGCAACTACGAAGGTAATTGACGACAGACTTCGTAATTTTGAACCTCGTCAAGTGACGAAGACGAGACCTGAGTTGGCACCTCACTCTCTTAACTGCCATTCTACACAAAGAGAACTTACAGATTTAATGTGCATAAGTCCCTTCTATACAGCGGGTTTGCAGTGGCACCAGGACTCGATCCCGCAACATTCCGACTCGAACGTTTGAGTGGAAAGGGGTGAAATTTAGAGAATAAAGAAATAGAGGACTAAGTAATAAGTGATGTGTATGTTTATTTTAATAAAATATAAATGACAATATCAAGATAATCTGTAGACTGTAAGTCTAATGCGAGCAGTGTTTCAGCTAACAATATATCGTGAAACAGAATATCTGAGCCGGGGAATTGTAACATGAATCAGGGATGACCAATTTGGACTGACAATTTGTTACAGTTTACGATCGTTTAGTGATAATAAAACAATCAAATCTGTGTTCGATTAAGGAAGAATTAGGCGAAGAACCTACCTCGAACGTGGTACGTTCTCTTTTTACTCTATCTTTCCTTAATGAATGCATCGAGAACGTATGAAAGTCAGAATAATTTCTGTTGCCATCATTTGTAATTTTTTGTTCAACCATTGTTGTTGTTTCTAATCCACCTGTCTGACATAGTCAGATCGAGGCTCACGAAATTCATCGTGGCAAGGGGCTAGAAGTACGCCTGTCATTGGCCTTGAGCACCATACAGGTGACAGTATGAATTAGCTCGGTGAAATTCCCCGAAGGGACGATAGATGGCGACACCACCGATCTCCACCTCACAATTTTGGCATGGGACTGAAGGAGAGAAATATTCTCCAGTTCTCTGCACTCGTGATTCAGCCCACAAGATTTTCGGATCCACTGATTTAACGAACACGTACTCCGTGTGTACTCGGAGGCATCGGGCATCGAACCCAGGCCTTCCGGTCTAGAGTCCGATGTTCTAACCACTTGGCTACCCACGGCTGTTCAACCACTACAGATGATATATGTTCAACCACTACAGATGATTTAAGGTTCCGCGCGCGCGCGTTAAAAATCTTATCCATATATCATCTGTTCAACCACTACAGATGATACATGGATAAGATTTTTAACGGAACCTTAAAGCTGAAATAAATGGGGAAATATGTTACTTAATCCAGTTTTGTTAAAGAAGTTTTACAATAAGGTATTTTTTTATAATACAATACAATTACAGTAATATATATATATTGGTAAAGAGGACAGAAAATTCTGTAATTCCCTATTGAAAGCATTTTTTAAGACTGGATGTTTTGATCATATGCAATAATTTATTTCTTAATTGGATCTAACACTGGCCTTTGAGCCATTTGAGGAAAGTAGTAAATTTACGTTACAATATTTAGCATCCAACGAGACCTTGAATTATAATTAATTCAAGCTCCAAATTTAGTAGCGAGAGCCACCACTAGGTTGTACTACCATGAAATGGCTCTCACATTTGGAGACTTGCCGTGTCTGCAATGGCTTAGTGCCAATGTGCAACTCATTAGGAAAAAAAATTACATGACGTGATACTACTTTTACTGCATATTACCTTCTTGTATTAGTTGATTATAAATTTTGTTTTCAAAATTTTTTTATTTAAATTAATTAAAATTTTATGTAATTCATATTTTTTGGAATTTATTTCATACCTTTTAGCTAATTCAATAATAAATTTAGTTATAGGGAAATTAATATCAAAGAGTTGTGGATCTTCAACATATTAAAATGTTCTTTTAAAGTATTATATTTAAATCACTTACAATCTGTATATTATGTTTAATTTTTGAAAAAAAAACTAATATACAGATTTAAAAATAATTTGGTATGAATATACATTTATAACAGAAAAAAAGAGATGTATCATTCAAAAGTTATTTATGTGTGCATGATTATAAGGCCCAGAGTGTCGAGATATTCAAAATCTACGTTGTGATATCGAACTAAAAACTATATAATATATATCTCATGTCATATGATTTAATAATGGTTTGATCCCTTTTTGCAGTTAGAAAGGTTCACAACATGATAGCATACTCGACTGGAGGCATATGAGGATTCTCTGTGACAATCGATCCCATTCCTGCAAGAAAAGGCAGTTTTAGCCCAAAGATGGATGGAGAGATGCAATTACTCTACAAAGAGCGTCCTAAACATAATTTATAGGATTAAAAGTTAAGAAATATGGCTGATTAAACCATGGGACGATTATTCCCACTTTCCAGGACATCTTCGTGAGATGAGCATTGTCATCCATTAAAAGGAAACTAGGGTCAACCACTCCCATGAAAAACTGGACATAGGACTCTTAAGATCTCATTTCTATACATCATAGCATTCAAGAAACCGTTTCAAAACACATAGAGAGGTATGCCGTTGTCCAAACCGTAATACCTGATTCTTTCCCTTGATGAAGGAGGTATAGTATCTTGTTCGAGGTTCTCCCCACGCCAAGAATAAGTGTCCAGACTGAATCTTGATTCCTTTCTAAAAAGCACGGTATTTCCCTGAAGTCTGGCTCAAGATGCATGCTGTCTGCACCTTGCTAAACGTTCTTTATTGTGTGCTGTAGTGAGTGGAACGGAAATAATGAATCTTCTGAAATACAGTCCTCTTTTCTGATGCCTTTGTACAATTGAGGACAGTGAACCTTGGATGCCAGTGGCAGCATACATCTTACATGCGAGCTGTAAAGTTGCAGTAGTCTTGTGCTTCCACTTCGAAAGGGCCGAATATATAACGATCTTTATTCGTTGTTGTGGACCTTAGTATATCTTAGCAACGTTTTTTCGATGTGGATTTACTGACCTGAAACTGTTTGCTGAAACTTCAGACGTAACTGGACAATAAAATGAGCTATGTAACCCCCTGAACTTGTGATTGCCTGGATTTTAATCTACTACATTTTATCGTCCACATACATTTTACATAATATCTTATAAAATGTAACCAACTCTTGTAAGAAACAAGGTGAATATCGTGGAGGATTACGAGAGCCCAAATCACTAACAACTCTTTGTGCGCTTATATCCTCTCACAGTCATAGCACCACAGACCCGCCCATTTGTACTTACATATTTTACTCTAAATATTTGCATTATTTTTCAACTGTATAATTGGTACTTTTGGTTTACTTTTTGTAAAAATTGATGTTTTCAAATCCTTTTAATTTTACGTACAATATAATTTCCTCTCGTCAATTATGGTATTCAACTCCATTTTGAATGCATTTTAAAATATGATTGTTATAATTTTTAGCAATATTAAATCATGAAACCTACACATGGATGGATTTTAATGCCCTTTTAAACTTTAATAAGAAATTTATTTACTTGTGTAAAATATTCTGATTTTTCTGAATTTTTTTTGGGTAAAAGCAATGATTCAATCAATTAAAGTCATAATTTTCATAGAAACTGTTGGGTTCGTGAGTAAAATCATGTAAAATATCAGTTGGAGATTTTCCTTAATTTATTTTTGCTATATATTTCAAACAACAAAGCCCACATTTACAGAATAAAGTTTTTGTAAAAAGGTATAATTATTTCTAACTCATTTGCATAATGATCTCAGACAATTTTCAATATTTTTAAGAACAATGTTTTCTCAATTCATTTTTTTATTCTCATAGTCATTAAAACGATCAAAATATTCAACAAACACTTTGTATTTAGGATTATTAAAATAACAAACCTAATGTGTTCAGGGACCTGTTGATTTATCCAAATTTATGACACACTTTCAAATTTTTTTTAAAAAAAAATTTTTGTGGTACTAAATCTGAAGGAAGTACACCTCTAAATCTCCTTTATCCTTTTTCATTTTTTTCAACAATTTCCTCATGAGTTTTCGATTTTATAATGTATTTTATTTATATACAGGACATATAGCCTTATTTTGGCTATGCTTAAGTATCTATATACGTGTATTTTATAATTTCAAATTATGTACCATTATGTACAAAAGATCTTTTAAAATCTTGTTTAATTTTTTCAGTTTATAGGGGTAGTAATGCTTCTGTCCCTAAAAAAAGCCATCATAATGAAAAAATAAAGACATTTTTTTTTGTAATTAATACGTATTTTTTATGAATCATAAAATTTAATCCTTTTGTATAAATTTATACTAACTCAATTCTATCTTTGGATCGTGTCTGAAATATATATTTCTACATCAATTTCTTTAAAAGGATTTGTAAAATCACTTTTTTTGACATATTATAATATGCACACATATTAAGTCAACTATATAAAATTATTATATTACTTGTTATAAATACATCTTTTTTCATAATGTCGAAATTGGGAATTTTTACACAAAAACATTGTTTGAAAAGAATTTTATGTGGGGTTTTGATTTGTGTGTCAATACGGGTATTTATACACTCTTTTACAACCTTTATTAAAAGTATTTAAATTTCAAAAAAGCTTTTAATTTTATGTTTAAAGTAGTTGAATAGTAGTTTTTTATAAATATTAAAAGTCCGGGACACAAATGATTAAATTGGACTTTTTTTTAAAAAAATTTGTTTTATTTGTTTTATTTTGCTACCATTTCTTCAGTATAAATTCGAACTTTTTTTGAGGGTGGGGGAGAAAAATTTAACTTTGTGATATTTGTACAGTTTTAACCAAGTGTTAAGTTACTGATAAAAAAAAAACAATAATAATCGGTAGAATTGTATTATTCCCATTTGGTATAGAAAATCTCTGGTGGTCCACAGTGAATGCTATTGGAGTTTCTATAAAATATTTTGGAGTATTATTATTGGAGCTGCTACATGTTGGACATAATCAGTTCTCGTATTCTTCACTCACAGTTAAAATGAACAATTCGAAACTGTTAAAACTGAACATGTGGAAGTTAGTATTGAGTGAAGCAAATGTGTCTTGAGTGGTTGAGTGTGAATAAAAAATATGAGCGTCTTTCAACTTATAAAGTTCTGAAGCCGCGAATGCTAATTTATATAGTTGTAGAACATTAAATTATATATAAATAAATATTAAGCAAAGATTCTTACTCAGAATTTGTGTTGAAACATGTTTTTTTTTGTCTAACTATTCAATGATTTATTTTCAGTGTATTATATAAATTGTATTCGAAAACATCTATACAATATATTTACGCTAAAGATTTTCAGTTTTTATAAGAAAACCCGAAAACTATTTTCTAAGCAACACAGAGAATAAAAAAATTGTTCAATGAGTCAAAATTCCCACCGGAATTTTCTTCAATTACTTGAAAGGAAAAAACTTCCAATCTTCAGTTTTTTACATTAGAAAAAAGAACGCAATATTTTCATCAAATGGTATATTTTCTTTTTTATAATCTGAAAGTAAAATAAAGGAAAAAAATTAAGCGGTTCTGGAGTACATATTTAGCTATAAGCCTTACATATACATATCTTCTTTTAATCTTTTGCATTGCTTGAGATAAATTTTCGTTCTTTTTTATTTAGCGAAATATTTGCTGGACGTAGATACATATAAAATATTATTGAACTTTATTATGCAGGAAAAAAAAACCGTATAAAAATTATGTTTGTTAAAAAACTAGTTTGTGTGTTTAGTAAGAGCACAATAACAAGAATTTCACGGATGATGAGATTACATAAGAGACTGTTTTATGAAAATATTCGAAGAACTCTGTAATGTTTTTACTATCAGAGCAGAGCAATAATGAAACAAAAAGTCCTGTAAAAACTGGTCAATGCAAGATTGCCAAACTGTCTTTGAATATAACAGAACAGTAAGTTGAAGACATTGCTGCAAATTTATGGGTTTTTTTTGGCCTGAAGTGTTATTTAAAATTCAGCTTCCTCAAATTAAGATTTAAATTGCTTATTTACAAAAGTCTTATAAGATCTGTTCTGATTTATAAATCAGAGACTTGGGCACTGATTTTATGTGATGAAAAAGCTTTGGGAGGTTTCGAGAGAAAGATTTATGCTGCATTCTTGGGTCAAAGTGAGTGGATCAGAAGGAAAAAGACCTTACTTAGAACTCTATAAAATTTACAAACAACCTCATATTGTAAAATTAGTTAAATTTCAGACTTAAAAACGCTGGTCATCTAACAAGAATGAATGAAGATCGTTGCGGCAAGAAAATCTTTCTGGCAAAGCCCAAGGAAAATAGATCTCGGGGCAGATCCCGCTAAGAAGGGTTAATTGTATCAAAAAGAACTTAATATATTAAAAGTTAAAAACTGGAAAACAGTTGACAAAAGTAGAGATTTCTGGAAATGGCCAGGGTCCACCCAGGACGTTTGAGCGATTAAAGAAGTAAGTTGAAGAAATTAAGATGTCTTCCACAATATCAATTGCAATTTAAGAGTAATGTGATATTTGTGATACATCAGAAGAGGATGTGTGACATATGTCTGCACAAAGTCCCTAGGAAAAACTTCTCGGACTTCTGACGTTCAAGGAGTAACAGGTGAATAAGATATTAAAAATGCCGTAGAACTAAATATAGCTGGAACAAACCAAAATTGTCTTAAAAATAATTTTTAATTCTACTGATGGTGCTAAAAGTCTGACAGAAATAAACAATTGACATTAGTCTGACAGAATTCAATTTTAAGGAAAACAATTGACCATGAAATTCTCCTGTTCTACTGTGTGATACAAGAGCTTTGCATCCTAACATTTCCTGAAGAAATGATTATAGCAATAAATTTCGTTTTCAATGTAACTAATATCTCTTTATCTTCACCAATTTTAGAATAGGTTAGAGAATTTACTTCTGCACAAAAAGGTTCGCTCTGGCTTTCCAGAGGAAATGTTCTAAGGCGTTCGACATCATGTTTGGAAGGAATAAACTTGTTCTTATGAAAAACAGGCATAAAACATCAGAAGCTGGAAAAAAATATAGTTACGAAAATTCTGCTTAATAGTTGACATTACTTCATATCTTCTTACTTTCGATGTATTGTTATAGGGAAAAAAAAGCGTCGCACATATATTATTGGTTGAGGTAAAAGTGTTTTTAAAACAATTTATTAAATTATAATATCAAGACTTTTCGAGAAAAGTGAATTACTTCCCTTCAAGTGATGAAACATTTGTTAATTTCTAAAAATTTTTAAGGTTGTTATTGTGGTCGCGGTAGCCTAGTGGTAAAGGTAACGGACTCGTGGCTGGCATTTCATGAGTTCGAGCCCAGTACCACTAAATACCCGCCGTGTAGGGGAGCGATGCAGGTTAAATATGTCAAGAGCTCAAACGTCCTCCCTTTGGTGGGGAGTGAAAGTTAAGAGAGAGGGGGTGCCAGCTCAGATGTCGTCCTCGTCACTTGGCCATGGTTCAAAATTGCGAGATCCGTTGTCAAAACCCCTAATGTAGCTGAACAGTGCGATGTTAATATTTACTCACTCACTTAAAGGCGTTATTTTGTTAATATTTTATTTTGATGATTTTAAATATGAACACCTAAATGTGGCTTATGTTTTCTTTTTCGTATTTTTGAATTATTGTAGATAAAAAAAATTCAAAAGTTTCTACTCTGCTGGGCATTAAAGTTGCAACACCATGAAGGAAAGCAAATACAAAAAACATATTTATTGCGCGTAAACAGTATAGTATGAAGACAATATGATTAAATTTACAAGCAGTTTAGAGGTTTTCAAGGGGTTGAAATTAGTAGAAATAGCTACCAGCGATGGCAGTTAAAAAGACCCTTACCCGGTTTGGCATGGAATCAAACTGGGCTTGGATGACAGAAATGGGCAACTCATGCCATGATACTTCAAGTCTATGCCACACTTCTTCAACTGTATTAGCTGGAAAGGGGGAGGGGTCAGTGTCTCAGCAATCTATGACCAGATATTTCCATTGGGTGATAGATATGGAGACCGTGCAGGTCAGGGAAACAATCGAACACCTTGTGAATTACAGAAGAGCAAAGTACACATGTGATCTTGTATTATCTTGTTGCAAGATGGTGTTTGGCAGACCTCGAAGATAGGGCACAACCACTGGACACATAGTGTCAGAAATGTACCGATCTGCATTCAAATTACCTTCGATACGAGCTAGAGATGTGTGTGTCGTGTATCCAATGGCTGCCCAAACCATCACACCGGTGCAGGGCACCAGTGTCGATAACGATTGCAAGTAGTCGATGAACGGTCTTCTCGAAGTCTCCAAATAAGTATACTGCCATCAGATTACTGAGCTCCCATCAGCTTGTTCCACTTCCGTATCCAGTTTTGTCATTCAGAGTCTCCATCTCTCTCAATGCTGCATTGTCAAGGGAAGCCGAAGTAATGACTGCCATACTGATAGATACTGATAGTCTATGCCAGGGGTGGAGAACCTTTATAGATCAACTTGCCATTTTTTCTAAAGAAGTGTTTAATGAGGTATAGACGTGCCATCAAATAATTTTGACTTGTGATTAGTGGAAAAATAATACAACTAAATACTAAAACACACAACTGTATTTACTATGAAAAAATATCTTTTGCACTGTATAGCTGTAAATGTTTTAGTTATACGTGTAATTCAAATTAAAATAACATTAGAGTGAGTTCTGTTGTTGCAGATTGTGTGTGTGTGCAAATGACAAATAACATATTAGGATTGTAAGATGTTAATTTTAGTAGAATGCATGCTCAATTAAAGTCAACTGCCAATCGCTTTTTAAGCAATTATTTTTTCTGTTGCTCACTTTTTGCACAAAAGGTTTTACTTCATAATGCCGTTTTACAGACGATGTTATGCGTACCACTATTTAAGAGGATAAGACACTCCACTTTGTCACCCCTTTACTAATAATACCATATTTCTAGATTCACCAAATGTGAAATCCTCTGTTACATTTACTATCTTGCCCTTTTTATTCCTTTGCTGAACTAGCCATGTTAAATAACACACTTAAAAATCGTAAATATAACCCAAACTTTAAAATACAATTGTGTCAATGAAATTGACTTTGCTACTCGTTGACAAACTTTGCATCATAAGCAATTGTAGTTCAAGACGTAACTAAGGCAATACAGCAAACGAGTGTGCTCCCATGGGAACAGCGACCGATCACTCGCGTTTGTTCGTAATACTTCATAGTGAACTTCGTTATTTTGAAATAAAATGCAAACCATTTCGATCACTGGCGTGCCTAAAATATTGTGTCACGTGCTATGAATGGCACGCGTGCCATTGGTTCGCCATCCCTGGTCTATGCTGCTGCAACGTTGTCGTACTGTACAAGTGGATACTGGGAGTGCTACAAACATGTCGTTTCCTGACTAATGGTCCGTAATGTGGTTGTACGGTTTTTCAGAGCCAACCGCACAATATGTCTGTTCTCTCGAGCGTTAGTCATGGGAGGGTATGCAGTTCCTTCATGTCATTCTATAAGATCCTCAGCAACCCACAGATTTAATATTCGCATGGCAGTGGTTGGATTCCCACCAGTGCGAAGGGCAATATCACGGAACGACACACCTTTCGACAGGAAGCGATCCTGCCTCTATCGAATTCCGACATTTGCTAATAAGCATTTAATGTTATTATTCAATGCACAACACGATATTCTGAGCAAACTCCAACTTTACAAAGCGCTTTCCGAATGAGAAACTCCCTATACAACTCAACTTTTTTATTCAATGCTTCATATATGTCGTCCTCCCCCTGCTTTCGTCTATGGAGGATCTTTTATAGATCCATATCCCTGTGGCGGGAAGAAACGTGTTTTCGTCTAAATGCACTGACACGCATGCACTTCGAAATCGCAAAGTATAATATTTGAAATAATAGTCTCACTTTTACTTCTCATTGCTCGCTTGTTTTGACATATCCTCTTCTTTTCATTTGATTCTGACATTCGCAAGATCATTCCTTCATGGTGTTACAATATTAATGGTTAGCAGTATATATTTTAAGTTGAAAATATGTCGTGCGTTTTTTATATGTATTCTTTTTGTGCATCCCATATCTTTATTATCTTTATCTATTGGCATGGGTTACTGATTGATTGAAAAAAACTATTGGCATCAACACTATTATATATTTGGCGTGCACTAAAAGCAGTTATCTATTTTATGAGGAATTTGAGCCCTTAAGTATCACTTAGCATACTCCAATTTAAAGACAACTGCTCTAGCATACAATGTCGAGTCTTAAAAATAAATCGAATAGGATGAAAGTTTTTCATGATTTTTAATGATTTGTATGAAAAAGATATTCCATAAATAGAACACATAGCATACTATGAAATAATTTTCATGTTATTTTTTAATTTTTGTTCAAATTTTTTTTTTATCTTTTGCTGATGAAATTAATTAATTAAAATATGAATGGAGTTTCAGATTCCTCATTAAATTAAATCTTTTTTTGTAATTAAATTAGACTTTCATATACTTTTAAAAAGACATTTTCGTTACGATAATAAAACAATTAAAGTTATTTTGTTTTTGTTGATTATTTCCAAATAATTATTTTTTAATAAAGAAATTTTTTTTGTAGTATTTTAAAAATGTAAATTTAATTTTCTACATTTATAATAAATCATGTTTATATGTGATTTAAATTATTAATTTTATGTAAAGTAAAACAAACAAACACATTGCTTCAGTTAGAAATTTACTTTTACTATAATTAGTTAATTAAAATTGTAGAAACTACAATTTACATGGAAAAATTCATATAAAGGAAAGTAAAAAAGAGCTAGTTTTGAAACTGGGTCATTTTACGTCTTGATAAAAATACTTTTCTGAAGTTTTGAAAAATGTTAATTGCAATACGTCATTTATTTTTTGGATGTATACAAATATTTGAATAGAAACTTCGATGAATGCATTACTCGAGAGTGTTGATATATTAAATCCGAAACACTCTCATTTATACAGCACAGGTTTTTCTGATAAGGTTTTATTTGAAAAGAAGATTTCGTTTCGTAAACTCTACAAAATAAATGAGTAAATATTTTACTCTTTTCAAATGTAACAATTGTAGAGTTATTACCTAACATTGTAAACATAATTGGAAGTAAAATTGCTTTTACTCTCGTATTTGTTCAGAACCTAAGAGTTTGTAATATAATGAGAATTTAAGTTATTTGATAAGTTATATAATGAGAGATACTATTTTTAGAAATAATTGTGAGAAGTGTAATTGTTTCTATACTAGCTTCAATATTAGTTATGGTTTATTTTCTAAAATATTTAGCTGAAGAATAGAATTAATATAATAAGAATAAGAATTTTTTTTACTGAAAATTTCGAATTTTAACTATATTAAGTACTTAGCTTAAGAAAATTTAATTGCTGATACTTTTATTGTAAATATTAAGACTTAAAAAACTATTTCAGTTTTCAAAAGGTAAATATAATTGTATTATAGATGTTAAAAATAATAGCAAAAAAACAACTAATAATATAATCCATATAAAATTTACTACTACAGTGAATTATTAAAAGTAATTTTATACTGAGATGGGCAAAGTAGGCCTTGGCCCTTATGGGCTGTTGTGCCACTGAATTAAGTTTTAGTTAAGTAAATATTTAAGAGTTTAGTAATAAACTAATTTAGCTTAGTAATTAACTATAATTTAGTTTAGTAATAAACTAATTTAGTTTAGTAATGAACTAATTTAGTTTAGTAATAAACTAATAAGTACTTAGTTTTAAAAATGACCATACTGCGGAAATTTTATTAAAAATTTCTTATCTAAAATCTAGTTTTAAAATGGGTTATACTTTTCCAACTTCTTTAACATATTTCACATAAAATATATCAGTCCATTTTTACTTCTGAAAAATATGAAAATGCGGAATTTTTTAAAACGAATTTTCTTTTCGATACAAGGAACTTACTCGTAATAATGCAAAAAAAAAAAAAAAAGCATATTATATGATACAAAGAATTTTAGATGATTTCCAATTTCATTTAAGCAATACCGTATCGTATTTGAGATTTCATTGGTTTTCAAAATTACACACATTCGGATTGTGTATACAAATGTGCAAAAGTAACTCACTAATAGATCAAAAATACCCAGTTAACAATTAATTTTTTATTAATAGTTATCACCGTATAAGGAAATTCTAAATCATTTGAATTGAATCCTTTTTTGTAAATTTAGTTCTTTATTCTTACAGAGAGAGAGAATATATAGTAAATATTCATTTCATAGTAATATTTCCTATATAGTATATATATATATATATATTTCATAGTATTACTTTTAATTATCTACATATTTAATTCAAAGAAGGCGTAGCTTTAGCTCATAAAAATAATATATTCCAATAATTTTATTTTAACTTTAGCATTATAGTGTAGACCAATACAAAAATATTCTTAATGTTACTCCAATAGTTTTAGTATTTAATTTATAATCTTTTAGTTCAATTAATTTTATAACTATTTTAGTACAAATAATTTATTCTTATTGCAGTGCTACAATTCGGCTTGCAATATTATAGGTTTGAATCTGTTTTTCGATCCTGTATCTGGCAATAAGTTGTTTATTGTTCACTGATTCATCGTGATATTAGCATTTTTGAATGCATTTTTAGATAAGTTACCGTTTTCTTTAATGGGTTTAGACATCTACCCATTATTTTTATTAAAATTTCTCTCAGTGCTATAAATAGAAAGAAAGAAGGTTTGCTGACCACAAAACTGGTACAGTCCCATTTTTATGTAAATTATTCAAAGCTGTCCTAAGTCAGAATTGTTTATAATACTTCATCATCTATATCTGGAGTAAAACACAAAACATTAAATTTTTCATTTTTTGAATGAACTTCATTGAATAATGTAATTTCCATAAAACTTCTTGGGAACTATTTGTATATCTCCTTTTTCAAATGCCTTATCCCTAGAGGCGAAAAATTGAACTAATGCTTTTCTGATATCTTCTTTCTCAATCTTTTCACTGTGCAAAAAATTTGCAACAACAGAAACAAGTCATTGCCAGAGGGAGCTAGGTATGGGGAGTATGGTGGACGCAACAGAATTTCCAGTGAGTGAATGAGTGTGTGATTTTGAGGTTTAATGGCGCAAGGGCAATTAAAGAGACATTTGCTTTTAAAATAAATTTAAAACATTAAAAATATGAAAATACTTAGAAATTTAATTAAATTTCAGTTACAAAAGGTAAAATCGAAAATTGTATATAAAAGTTAATCTGTACAAATTTAAAAACAAAATCTGGTGGGGGAATTCCTCCACCAAGCTCGACATGTGTTAATAAAAAAAGTCTTTTCCTAATTCTAGATATTGTTAAAAGCAATGATCCCTGTCATTTCTTTTGATATTTGGTGGGTGTTATGAAATGCGAGTAACCGTCTTTTATAAAATTTTTTAAATTTTTATCCTCCTCCATATCGTATACAATCATATCCTCGTCTTCTGAGGTATAATGTACATAGCTTTTCTTCAGCTTATGTGGGGACATTTTTATTTTGATTTCTGGTTTTTGTACTTGTGTGCGTTTTCTTCTATTTTTTAATTCTGTTTTACACTCTGTGGGATTTTAGAAGGTTCGCTATTGGATGGAGTAGCAGCCGACTCAGGTAAGAGAACTGATGGTTGAACTTCAGTTGACAGAGCGGTAAATTTATTAAAAGTTGTAGGAACTGGGCATGTTTCTGTTGATAACGATGAGGCAGAAGTATTAAGGTTATTTACAGGGGTAGCAGCAGAAGAAATGGTTTCAGGTAACCGAGATTCAATTTGTGTAATTAGTTTTATTGAAGATGCGGAAGGAAGTAGATGAGCTTGAGTTGATGAAGATGATGTGGAGACAGCAGACACTCTGAAGACGAGGAACTTGGCATCGGATTTGCAGAACATACGGGTTTCAGACATTGTAAAGGTGAGTAGATTATGTTTGTTATATTTGGATCTGTTTGGGTAGTTGTGGATATAGTTGAGGGTTTATTAGCCTGAGCACATACGTTTGAGTTAACTGAGGAACTATTAATTTGCGTGCTTCAAAATAAGATATGTTTATTGGTTTTAATTTCTTGTATTTGTTTTTCAGTTTTCCATTTTGAACAAACTTTGGAATCAGCGGAATGAGGTTGTGAACAGTTGATGCATTTCGGTTCTAAGGTACAATCTGTAGAAGAATGCCCTACAGATGCAGACCTAGAGCATGTTAGTTGTCAGCGGCAGGAAGTTTGAGAATGACCGAACCTCTGGCACATAAAGCAGCTCGGAGGATTCGGAATGTATGGGCGAATATTGCAATTAAGGTAACCGGCTTTTATTGTGGTCGGGAGTTTAGGGCTATTGAATGTCAAAATTATTTGTTTAGTTGGAATAGTGGCAGCATCTTTTTTAAAAGTAATTCTTCTGACCTGAACTACACCCTGGTCTAAAAATCCCTCAAGGATCTCAGCATCAGAAGTGCACAACAGGTCAGGTTCGGAAATGACACCTCGAAAGGAATTCAAAGATTCATGAGGGGTAACTAGAAGGGGAGAGTCTAGAAATGTTTTTGCAGATAGATAAGATTTTGACTGAATGTTTGTATCTATAAGTATAAATCACCTGATCGCATTTTTTAAACGGATTTTGGCTCGCCTATAGCATGGAGAGCTTTGAAAATTCCAAAAGGGGATTTTTTAGACATTTCATTGTTAGGCAGTGATAGTATAAAAAAATGTGCAGTACTGGCAATCTGTTCAATGTTGAGAGTAATGGGTAAAACAAGGCCTTTACCCAGGCATAGCAGCATTGGATCCATAAGAGTGTAACAAAACTTCATTCTGGCGTGCCTCCACCCACCACGGAGTCCAACAAAGGAGGCAGTGTGCCAGTCATCTGGCAAATACTAGGCACGGCGCTTACCTAGAGTACACCCAGAATATTTTGGCGACGGATCTCGTAATTATGAAGCATGGTCAAGTGACTGAATTGGCACCCCCTCTCCTAACTACAACACCACACCAACGGGAGGACGTTTCAGCTCTCGACAGATTTAGCGTGCATCGTTGCCCTACACGGCGGCTTTTAGTGGTACTGGGGTCGAACTCATGACAAAGCCAGCCACGATCCGATACCTATACCACTCGGCTACCGCGGCCTTGCCTTCAACTAAACCTCTTTGGGTAAATTATTTCTTTTTAACTGTATGTTCTATAGAAAACTTTCTCCCGAAGAAGATTTATTCAAATTAGTTGTTATTGTTGCAAATAATAGGGTACCAGTTAAAGTGTCGATCTCGTCACATTCACTGTTGTGAATTATTGGAACCAGCTGATCTGAGTGGGTGGAGCGTAGTCACAAATCTTTGGATCTTTATCATTAGATTATTGAGGTGCTTTAACTTTTTTCTTCAGGTCATTTTAAAGGTTCCACATTTCTGTTGATTTAATATATGGTGCTAGTTTTTGATTGAAACCTATCAAAATAAACTTAGAATCCAACAAAGCCTTATTTATTGTAAAGAACAAAATCAGTTGGCAAAAACAATGTTGTTTGAATGAAAACAATCTTGAACAATCTTTGAAAACGTTTTCTTAAAAAGGTTGTGTTAATCTTGAACCTGACTTCAGCGTTCCAGGTGTTGTTGTTTATTTCGGATAATATTGTGGTCTTGATCTTAGCTTCGGTGTAACTAGGTGTGCCGTTGTTTTCTAGAATTTTCTCTCGAATATTGGGATTTTTCTATAGTATATTCTCAGTATAACATTTTAACTTGATAATTCAATTTGGTTAAGATTATTAAGACTTGCTTTGTTGAAGTTTATAGAATGTTTTCAATAAATCCATGAAAAGACCAATTTGATTGAATTATTTGAATAACACTACACACGCACCAGCAGTAATACTAGTATCTACTATCATTTTATAACAGTTATACACTCACTTCCAAAAGTTAAGCATGAAGATGTAACATGCAAAAAAAATCAACAAATACTGCTTTGATTGACACAAAATTTGGCAGTAAAGTAGCATATATATTTATACATAAAACAAAATCAATAATTATATACAGAAATGAAAACAATATTAAATTTTTGTAAGTTATCAGATAATGCCATACTGGAGATTTAAACAGATTTATGTATAAAGTGAAAATAAACAACATAAAATGAAAAAAGGACTTTAATAGGGTATGTGATCCCCCTTCATCTGTATGCAAAGTTTACACCTTCTGACCATGCTTTCAATTAGGTGGTCAACCACCGCAGAATTAAGCAATCGCCATTCTTCTTGTAGAGCAGTTTCCAGCTCAATAAGAGTTGCTGGAGGTGAGAAACGTGAAGATACAGCACGGCCAAGAGCATCCCAAAGATTTTCAAGGGGATTAAGGTCGGGTGAATATGCTGGCCACGCCATACGCGCAATTCCTTCACTCTCCAGGTAGTCATCGACAATGTCAGCTCTATGGAGACGTGCGTTATTGTCCATTAAAACAAAAGTGTGGCTAACTGCTGCAGCGTACAATCTCAGAATGGGTTCTAGGACTTCATCTCGATACCGCACAGCCGTCACAGAACCCCGTTTAAAGATGAGCAGGTCGGTGCGGTATCCTAATGAAATCCCTGCCCACACCATAATGTTTCGGCTTCGGAATGCGTGATGTTCGGTTATGTTTTGGGGCTGATTACGTGTTCCTTGTTTACGCCAGATCCTTATACGCTTGTCATCTGGCTCCAGAGCAATCTTGACTCATCGGTAAACATGACATTGCCCCTGTAAGACACAGTCCAATTGCCATGTTCCCAGCACCACTTTAATCGTGCCCCTCTTGACTGGACGGATAGAGGAACACAAACTCGTGGTACCCGGGCATACAGTCCATTCATATGTAATCTTCGGCATACAGTAGCTGCAGATATAGCCTTACCAATGGACGCTGTAACCCTAGAAGTCACACGTGTGGAGGTCACTCTGTGATTGCGCTTGGCTACAATAGCAATATATTGATCTTACGTGGGGGTTGTAACCCTTGGGTGACTATTTACGGGTCTTCGTACAACTGTTTGTGGGGTTTGGAATTGTTTCCATAAACGTGAAATTACAGAATGATGAACGCCGAAGAAAAGAGCAACATCTGTGATCGACTGTCCTGCTTCAATGCGCCCCACAGCACGCCAGCGCTCCGAATCTTCCATTCGTTTCCTGAAAGTCATAGAAACACGCATGTCTTGAAAACTTACAATCAACTTCTGTAACCCTTCATAAATCTGGCTTCTTATAAGACTACCCTTTTTGCATATTTCTTGACATGAAAGCACGATTGGCTGTTACCTAAGATATTTGCATACTTCCATCTACCTTTGCAGCGAATTGCATTTTCTTCAATTCTGATTGGCTTATTAACATTTTCCTCTCCGTGCTTAACTTTTGGAAATGAGTGTATTAAGCGCGGACATTTAGGTATGCGAAGTTAGTCGACGGGTAGTCGCTGGATGATCAATTATTGATAGTTGAAGAATAAGTTATAAGATTGAGCTTAAGAATTACGACTGTAGGTCGTACAAGTAAGAGATTTACCGTGAAGTCCAGAGTGCTCCAAGATTAAGTGGAGTAGATCATATTCGTATATTAAGTATCCTAAGAAGTGTTGGAAAGCTTAAATCTTATTTTTTTTGACAGTTTGAGATTTTTACATTTTCAAATTGTATTGGTTTAAACCTTTTTAAAAATACCTTACTTTAAACTCTAGAGTAATTAGAGTCCTTTAAAACCTATTTTTAAATATTCGTTGAAACTGGGCCACACCCATTTGAATGGCGCGAAAAATGTGAACAAAGTACTTCGTTTTTGCTTAAAAGTTTAACGTTTGATATAAACCAAAACGTGTATCTTTTATTTTAAATTGAGCCTTTTATTTATTTATTTCCTATAGCCGATTAGAAGTCTCACTGTATACATTAAAATCAATTTATCTCAAAATGTAAATTTTGATGTTCGATGTACCTTTTCTGAGAAACTACTGTTCACAAGTATGTAAATTTTTCCTGATATATTTATAATGATAGCCCATATATTCTGAAATGAGTTTTTTGTAAAAAACTCAAAAATTAATTCTTTACAAATCTTTTTATGTGAAAATAGGTCAAATTTCACTATGTTTGATAAAATATTTTATAAATTATAAACAAATTCAAAATTAGCTAAAAGTTCATTTCAATATAATGAGAAAGGTATACTTTAATTGTATGAAAATTTTCAAGCATGTACATGCAACAGATTTTGAGAAAAGTACATCGAAAACAGCCCATTTAACATTGTCATAAGAGAGAGAGAGATTTCCCACTCTCCTTAAGCCGTGTGATTGCTCTTCTACTTAGTGGCGTAGTAAATTTCCTACCTTTAGTTGTTTGTTTTAATAAGTGAGATAATAAATCTGAGTTTGAACTAGTTCTGGCTGATATTTACTCAAACCCCAAACACCAACAACCGCGAGCCAGTTATAACAGTATGATGGTCTTCCTATTAAACAGCGCCGGACTCTTTTCTTAGAGTTCTGTTCTTAAATTATCCAATTGCTGACAGTCCATTTGCGAATCTAACATTTCATTTGCCTTCAATTTCTCAAATTGTATTGGTCTTCAAATGGTAACAGCATTCAACTGCTCAGGCTCAACTTCTGTTTAGAGGTGGAGGGGGCTGGTTTTCTGCGTTCACAATAGGGCCCTTCCTTTGCGATGATTTCATAGGTATCCCCTTTTTATCCACAGTTATCATCCTGTCCGAGAAGGGTTCGATTTTCTTCCGTGCCAGTATAGATGTAGTTATGATGAAACGATCGTAATTCTTCTCATTTAACTTTTGTGACAACCATCT
The DNA here is from genome assembly GCA_019973955.1 of Trichonephila inaurata madagascariensis. Classification (NCBI taxonomy): domain Eukaryota; kingdom Metazoa; phylum Arthropoda; class Arachnida; order Araneae; family Nephilidae; genus Trichonephila; species Trichonephila inaurata. Next base: position 32,500 of record BMAV01025321.1, on the reverse strand, counting down.
GGAATATTTCTATACCAATCCTAACTTCAGTTCACGGTCTGAAATGCCCAATGAATAGGAGCATACTTGTTGTAACCAGAAAGGATAGAATTTTTTAGTGCACCTAATTATATCTATATCTATATCAAATAATTTGATGATATGGTACTCATTTTGTTTGACAGAATTCATGTCAGAAAAATAAAAATTCTTTTTGATTTTTAAAGATAGATGATAAATATAAATAAGATAAATGATTAATGATAAATATAAATAAGATAAATGATTAATGATAAATATAAATAAGATAAATGATTAATGATAAATATAATTAAGATAAATGATTAATGATAAATATAATTAAGATAAATGATTAATGATAAATATAATTAAGATAAATGATTAATGATAAATATAATTAAGATAAATGATTAATGATAAATATAAATAAGATAAATGATTAATGATAAAGATAAATGATTCACATATAATTTATTTCATTTTAACATCGGTAAGTTATTTGAGAGAGTAAAAATAAAAGAGATGAAATTATTCAATTTTTACATTTTATTTTGCAGGAAAGAACAACGAAAAACGTAATGCAAAAAAATATAATCATGGGTTCAAGTGAAGCGAATTATTAGTTATTTACATAAATTACACCACTGTTTAAAGAATATTTTAAACTGTCTGAGTAAGGCTCGTGTAAGCAAAATTATAATAGAGTATTAGGATTTATGAATTATAGATATTATGAATAAAGATTCTATTCGAATTGTGAGTAAATATTAATTTAAGAACACACACACACTATATCCAAATGATTAATTTTTATAATGTACTTGATTCTTCCCTTAGACATCATGTTGCTGCAACTATCTTAAGTGCGCGTACATTACTGAACTTCTTAATACATCTATTTATTTTGATCTAAAAGTAAATATTTTTGAATCGATTAAAAACTGGCAATTAAAGAATCCGAATTATTTTAAATTTAGGAATATAGTTATCTCATGAGAAAGCGAAAGTAAATACAATTCTTTATTCTGAAGAATATAAAAGCTGAAATTAAAATTACAAAAAAAGTTTAAATCTCTGCATTAATTATTAAAGCACACATAAAAAGGAAATTAAGATAAGATTTTCTGTTTTTTCCACATCGAAAATCAATACCAGCTACTAAGTTACGAAATTGAATTTTAATTTTCTAGAAGTTCTTTCTGATTACAGGAAATATTCTTTATTTCCATTTTATTTTCCCATTTTTGTTCGCTGGAAGAAACGTAAACATAAAAAAAGGGTAATTTTTCTGTCAGTTTTTATATTTTGTAACTTCTATTATTAAGAATGGATGATTCGTTGAAAAACTATCTCAGGTATCATTTCAAATTTCCGATGAAGAAATTATTGGTATATGATAAAAATGATATTTTTTTACTAAATTTGAGCTAAGCATATTTCATTTATTACTTTCTCGGATGTTGATGCATTTTACTTTTCGGATCTAATTTTTTCTTCAATATAAATAATAAGTCGTCCGTCAGATAAAACGTTATTTGCAGTAGATTGAATGAAATATTTATGCGAGAATGTGTGATTTAGAATTGCGTTTGTATTTGTAGCTTAGGGCAAAGGAATGTAGCAAAACACATTAAGAGAGTAGTCAATATATTAATCTTCTTTCAAAAACATCATACAAAATAGCAGAATAATAAATTTCCTTGGAAACACAATACTCTCCTTATCTAACACAGCTTATCTTAAAAGAGATACTTAAAAAATTCTATGCACAAAAAAAATTATATTTGTCATTTTATCGTTTTGTCACTTGATTAAATTTCAAATTTTTTTTTGTAAATAATGTAAAATGATTATATTTAGTGACTATTCAAATCCTTTTGTAATTTTTCTAAGTATATACATATGTCATATTCTGGCTGTATAACTTTTATATAGCACCGTTTCAAATATTTTCCAAGAAAAAATAAATATGAAGAAAAATAAATTTTATTACTGGAAATATATACTTATACTGGTAAGAAGAGTTTTGTGAGTATTAACCTTGAAATATTTTGTAAATACGTTGAATCTCGACATTTTATGGCATAAATTTAATCAAAAGTATTTTTTATTTACAAGTTTTCTTTTTAAATTTATCTGAAATTTCATTTACGTGTATTACGAAAACTGCAGAGTTTTCCGTGATTCACTAATTAACATTTGCTTTACTTTTTGGGGTTATAATCAAAAAGTGTCTTATTTAGAATAGTTTTTAACATTAATTAATGGAATTGCATTTTACTTATTTACAATTTTATACTTCGATAAACAGTTATTAGTTTTTGTATTTATGGCAGCATATCATTGCGATACAGAATATTAGTTCGCATATTTTAAATGAATCTGGGTAACACAGAAAGCTCTAACAGTTGAATAAGATTACTTGATAACAGAAACAGTTGATCATTCCTTTTAAGGTATCCGACTACGTTCGGAACCGTGATTTTGTAGAAGCGTATAAATGGATAATATCTATGATATTTAGAGTCACTTAGATTAGAAAATGTATGTAAAATTGTTTTAAGAATAGTATTACAATAAAAAATTATATTTAAGTACAATATTTTGACAAAAATGAACATAGAATGACCCATTTTCAAAATATTCTCCTTTTGTGAAAAATGCTTCTATTATAATAATATTTTGCCTGTATAAAGCTCAGACCTCTGTACAGAGGCTCAACTAGAATTTTTGAAATATATAACTTAGAAGTGGTTTTATTCATGTTTTGTGCGACAACAGGGAGAAATTTTAAGAAAAAAAACAACGCCGATAATTATTTCAATGGGTTGTAACTCTGAAAATAATGTGAATTTTTCAAAAATCATAGTTGAGCCTCTGTACAGAGGTCTGAAGCTATATACAGGTAAAATATTATTATAATAGAAGCATTTTCAAAAAGGAGAACATTTTGAAAAACGTTATTTTGCTAATTTTTGCCGAAATATTGTATTTAAAAAAATTTTTTTTGTCAAAATGTCCTTAAAACAATTTTATACATGTATTCCAATCTAAGTGACACTAAATATCATGAAAATTGTCCATTTATGCGCTTTTTTTAAATCATGGTTCCGAGAACGTAGTCGGATACCTTAATGTGAAAAACACATTTATTACGATTTTTTCATCAATGCCACTATCGAAAGTTTGACGTTGCTTGCCCGAATTAGTGGCCTCGATAGCCTAGTGGTTATGACTAAGAGCTTGTGGCCGGCGTGCAATGAGTTTTAGTTCTAATTGCCACTAAAAACCTGCCGTGTATAGGGACTGATGCGCGTTTAATCTGTCGTGCTCAAAGTTCTCCCGTAGCTGTGGTGTGGAGAGGAGGTGTGGCCAAAGTTTGGAGAGAAAGGTGTCGTTCTGGTGTCGTTTCTCGTCACTTGACTGAGGTTCAAAGTTACGAGGTCCGTCTCCAATAGCCCTTGTGTTGCTTTAGAGTGTGACGTTAATATACATTATTCACTCGCTCACTGTGTCTTCCAGAATGCACGCTGGTGACGGCTTTCATTCACACATCAAGCAAGTGGCAGCCTTTTAGCAAGTATCTTATGTAATATTGAAGTTCCCCTTTGTTTCTGAGGTTTCGTAAGCAGATCTCAATTGCCATTTTGCACTAATCGTTCAATAATAAAGTTTTTATACCTCCACAATTTTTGAAAATTTGGTCTAATCTCCTCTTAAATCTTTCTGATAGAGCAGTAGATTGAAGAATGGGGAGAAGTGATAGTCTCTTTCCAATCAGAAAGGGTTCAGATGTCAGTGAATCAGGTTTATTTGGATCGTTACAAACAAGTGGTAAAGATATAGTGAATATTCTTTGAATATACATAATTTTTGATAATATACACTGGTGTAAGAAATTAAGAGAATTTGAAGACTTGATCGATTATCTCTAGAACTACTGGATCGATTTTAATGCAATGAAATTCAAAGTAAAAACTAAGATCAAGAGTGCAGTCTGTGTTTTTTTATACAAGCCTTAAGGATCATCCTAGAGATTATAATAAACCATCATGCGATGAATTAGCTGTTATCATTTCAACAAAAGATGGTTCTCTAAACAGAATTGTTGATGTTAGAGTTTATCCGTAGAGTGAACACGATTCTCAATTTGTGAATTTTAACTCTCCTCATGCAGATACGTTGCTGAATTATCTCTATAGGAAAAAAGTTTTTCAGGATGCTCTCAGGATACCATTGGAGGCTTGAGGGAACTTGGATATGCCATTCGTACCGAAACGTACGCAATTCTCAGTAAAATTGGCATTTGTCATGACTATTAATAAATCACAGGGACAGAATTTTGAAAAAGTAGGTTTTTATGTAACATCGAAGGAAACAATATTTACTTATGGGCAATTGTATGTCAAGGTGCAGAAACAAAGACGGAATAAAAATTCGGTGCAATTTTTAGGAAAAGATGATTAAGAACATTGTTTTTGAAGAGGCACTAAATTCAAGTACAAACTGAAATGCGCAGATGAAGACTTGAAATTTATTTTTTTCCTGCTTACAATTTAACGAAAAAAATATATATAACTGCATCCTTCATGTCAAGTACAGTTTTACAGTCTCAGCAATGAATATGAACAATTGTATAATTTGTACAAAGGGTGTTGGTCAACCCTTAAGTGGACAGGGGTACCTCCACTAATGTTTAATAATAAAAATTTATTAAAAAGTTAATTTCATGAATTTTTATTTAAGTAAAACGAGAGTTTTTTTTAAAAAAAAGCAAGTGAAATAATAACTAACAACCTTCCATAATTATAATTGGGTCATTGGGTTAAAAAATGAACAGGAAAAATTATAAGTATTTAAAGAAATGCGAAATTTGAAATGCTATTGCCTGGGGAATTCATAATTTGATTTAAACTCACTAAACTCTCTGACGCATCATGAGGCTATTGGTGATGGAACCTCTTACTTTCGAGCTACGACCAAATGACGAGGTCGATATTTGAGTTGGCACTACCTCTCTAAACTTCCACAACATGCCAATGCAAGGACTTAGGGTCTCAACAAATTTACTGTGCATGAGTCCGCTACACAGCGGGTCTTCAATGACGCTAGGATTCGTACCCGTGACTCGGCTCCGTGTTCGTGAAAATAAACCACTCGGCTACCACGAACTCGTAAATCTTTGCAAGGTCGAGGTATTTTTCTTTGATTTTTACCCCATGTATAGCATTCAGTCAAACAAAGCATCATCTTGATCTTCCTGCAAGTAGTAGCAAAATATATGTGGGGTACCAAATCTATGTATAATGTAATTCTGAGAAGTATATATTAAATCTCTTCTCCCCCTACCTTCAGACCAGTATATATAGATGGAATAGATGCAACACATTAGTTTTTTTTAAAACTTGAGCGTGTTTGGTATTAAACGAAACAAATAATATATAAAAAAGTTTTTTTAAGTCAATTCCTACTTAGATCAACAAATAAAAATTTTATTTTAGCTACTTTTTACGAAATGATTACAATTAATATACATATGTATATACATAGGACAGAATCACAACATTACGTCGTAATTGATTTTCATTAATTATCATTAAAGTATCGTATTGTCATCCAAAATAATCGTCTATACAAAATTTCAGTTCAACTGAATGTTTTAAAACGTGAGAAAAAATCTTTTAAAGTTTCGACACAAATCGCCAAAAGGGTCGCTAAATCGCCAAAAATGTGCTAACGTGGCTGAATTTGTAATTCTTTGAATAATTAGTTTTAATCAATTAATTTTTATTAATTATAATTAAATTACTGTTACTCAATTGAGCGCTTTAAAATGTATTTTATTAACGATTGAAAATTCCACCAAGATAAATACATAAATAAATATATAGAGAGTGTGAGCTAATAGTGTAGGAATTAAAAAAAGTGAAAATATTAATTTTGCAGAGAGTAAGAGACAAGAAATTTTCCGTAGTTTTAGAGATCCAATCGAAAATGCTTGCGATTCAAAACTAGTCTTCATTCAAGTTAGCGATTTATTGATTTCAAAAATAAGCAAAAAAGTTTATATAGAATATCAGCTTGGGGAAATTTTGAAATATTTATCTAATGATATGGATTACCTATTTGGTGCTTTTGAGAATTGCTGAACAGAGTACATAAAAGAAATATCAACATAAGATGTATTAAGAGCAGTGAAAACTCAAACTGCGGAATGAAGAGAAAGTATCCTGTGAACGGAGAAATGTACGGAAAATACAAGTTAGTCAGGCAAATAGCTATTTAAGTTAAATCCTGAAATTAAAATTATCCCGTGAAACTAACCACCATTAAAAGTTTGCATTTGTATGAAACATCTTATAACAAATTAATTACATGAATTTAATTACTCCCTATTTCTAATAAGAATAACTGATTATGTAAACTTCAATAGCAAAGATCCCAATATTGTCCCAATATCATATTGTTTCAAATCCCAATATCATATGGTCAAAAGATTAACATTCAAAGATATATTAATTTTAACGAAAAAAATACTTACTGAATTCCTGTGCCTGTTTTGTTTTATGGCATTCAAAAGGTTAAATGAGCTTCTAAAACTCGTAAGACTTTTAATTGACAAGATGATTCATTAAAATATTTCTAGAATAAATAAAAACGCTAATATCTTTCCCATAGTTTAAGAAAGTTTTTCATTACATCAATGGATTAAGCAGAAAACATTAAGTTCACAATAAAAAATTATTCGATGTTTAAATAATTTCTTGTGATATTTAAAGTATGTTTGAAAAGAAGGAATAAACGATATCTGAAAAATTGCTCAACTAAACACTATATTCTTAAAGTCATAGCATCCAATGTTTGTAAAATTGTTTAAATTGTTTCTTATGCTGTTTCTCGAAAACAAAGAAAATTTCAACAGCTTTGATTAAATACAGACTGTCTTGTAATTCCTTATTTTTAATTTTCCTTATTATGCACTTTAATAACTTGAAACGAACCTGAGTTCATATTAGCATTTTGGGATAAATAACTAGACAATATTGTGAAACTCAATAACTGCTATTTAATCTAATAATTTACTGTCTTAATGGTCAGAGAGCGAAATAAACCTTTAACCCAAATCAATAGCAATTAAGATTCACTTAATTTTTGCAGAAAGATTTGAATTACAGCCATGCCGGTTCCAAATCCAGAATAAGTACAAACATCAATCAGACGCAGGTTCACGAATTTTAATTTAAATCTCGGCAATTATAATAACAAATATTCGAAGTCAATCTTTACTCTAACAACAGCAAACACATCTCCTTATAATTACAATCTCAACCTCTTCTACTTACAATTACAATCTCAACACATCCTCTACATTCCTACTTAAGATCGCTTTAAACAGCAATTCTAATCTGTATCTATGATGGATTCTTCAGAAGGCGAGGTTCTCAAATCAATCAAATTATCTATAAAATAGATTTCCCTAGGGGTTGGAAACGCGTTGAGAACCTACTATAACCTTTGCTGTCGGCTTTCAAACCTTACATATAATACTTAATTTTTAATACTTAATTAATATATAATACATATAATACTTAAATTTTTAAGTATTATTCTATAATGGCGTCTTTGATGATAAATTTTTGGTAACTTTATACTTAGGGAATCAAAGATTAGACATGGGTTTGCATTTTCAGAAAGAATTGAAAATATGATATTAATATTTTAATGATTGAGATATTTCGTGCTTCCGGAAAGTAAATACGTTGCCTTTCGAAAGAAATATGATTTTTGAAATAACTGAGACACAGAAACAAATAAATACAATTCTACAAAGAAACTGCTTAATACAACGAAACAAATAGCGCTGCTGATTATTTGAATATAAAGAGTACCATTAAATCTCTCTAAAATATGGTATAAAATATTTTGAGTGCCAAGAATAACATAGTCTTTTTAGATATATTCCATATCGATTCATTTTTCTGCTTAATAAGAGTTGAAGAATTTACTTATCAGAGTATATTTCCCTGTTAAATGTTTAGTAATTTGGATATTAGTAAGATATTAGTAATTTGGACAACATTTTTTTCGAGTTCTTTCTTATTTAAATCATTTGCTCTCTTTTTACCCATTCATGAATAGCAATAATTTCATTCCTATTTAAGTTTTTTTTCTTTGACACATTTAAATAAATTTTGTTGCAAATGAAATTTGAGAATAATCTCATTCGGAAAAATAGAGAAATTTTCATCCCCTTTCTTCTTTCTTTTGAAAAATGTATTAATCGAAAATCAATCTTAATCGAATTTCGATGTTTGAATTATTGATAAAATCTTATTGCAATAATCTTTTAAAAGCTGTCTTCAAAACGACAGAAATTTCAATTCTTTTATGCTACTTTTTATATTTAGAAATTTATGCATCAGACATCATCGCAATGTATTTATCTCATTGTTGAAACTGAACTGTCCTACAAGAGAATTTTTCTTAAATTTAGATTGAATAAATTGATCGTAACCTACTTAAATGCTTTTGTTCCATTTTTATCACAATAAATTAAATATATTTTAAATTATCCAAATAATAATAATCCTTTTTTATTTCAGCATATTTTTAGCTATGGGATGTGATAATTTTTTTAAGCAGCATATTTGAATTAAGTAATATTGGGGGGGCCTCCTTTCAATGTACAAGTTATACAACTGTTCATACTCACTGTTAAAATTGTAAAACTGTAATTGTGTGTATTATGTAGTTCCATTTATTTGTTCTTTTTTTCGAAAAATTCATTCTTGATGCTCCTCATCAGTTCAATTCAGCACTGAAGCTACAACATCCACCACTTCATCAATAAATTCCTCAGATTTCGATAAACCTCCAGGTCTTGCAGCTTTCTGGAAAGATGAGTATTTAGATTCGTTATAATTGCTAATAAGTCTTCGTGTGAGACAACGCCTTTCATCTCTCGCAACAATTCCAGTTCAGGCAATCGTTGCGATATTTTTCTGCGAGAGCTTGTAATAATGTAGTATCGCAACCGTATTAACAACATTATATGAAACAAAGCACATGGTTGCCAATTCAGCACTTCAGCATGTATGACATATGCGAAATCGGGGTGGCTAACTTGGCGAGTTATTTTGAACGTTAACATTGTTGCGATAGTACGTAATGAATTTATTACAGCATCACGAATTTTTTATATATATAGAGAGTTAAAGACCTAATCATGTGCATGCGTAATTAACATTTCATTTACGGCTCATTTATTATATCTTTGCAATGACTTATTGAATTGTTATGTCTATGCTTGCAATTAAAAATAGTTGATCTACTTAATCATTTTCAAGTTCATTCATTTTGAAACGATTACTAATAAAGTAAATAAAAACAAGTTATATAATTTTTAAGTCAATTCCTACTTAGATCAACAAAGTAAACTTTTATTTTAGCTACTTTTAATTAATACAATTAATATAAATATGTATATATATGACAGAAACACAACATTAAGTGGTAATTAATTTTTATTAATTATCATTAAAGTATCGTATTGTCATCCAAAACAATCGTTTATGAATGCTTTAAAAAGTGAGAATGAATGAGTGAGTGAATGTTGGGTTTTATGGCGCAAGAGCCAATCCTGGCTAAGCTGCGCCAAACATTCGTTAAAACATGAAACAATTGTTAAAATCTTAAAAAAATTGATAATATACCTTAAAATTTAAAAATATAAAATTTAAAAATATCAAAGAATATAAAAGACGTATTCTAACGATAAAAGCAAAACAAACTTTTGTGGGATTACCCCCACCAAGACAAACAAAATCTTAAAATAACGAATAGTTTATGCATAAAGTAAAAGATTACATGTAGATATAACTGAGAAGTGTCACTTTTATATTTCGAAGGTTTAATTCGACTTTTTCTGTTACGGGTTGGGGTCAACAAACGATTGTATTCTTCACGTTTCCAACCTTCAGTCTGCCACCATTCTTCCGAAAGTGTTTTTTTTTTCCCCCAAGGAATTTTTTTTCTTGGTGATTCCACCTCTTCGTGAACATCGTATATAATCTCATGTTATGATTCCGTAAAGATGTTTTTTGGGTTTTTGGAGGCGTCAATTGTATGTCTATTTTAGGGGTAAACTTTTTAGGACGTTTTTTTCTGCGGTTTTTTGAAGTTTGTTTTGCATCCTGGGATGTAGGGGGTAGGGAGGGATATAGAGGTTTCAGTTTCAACAGCAGGACATGTTTCAGCTGGTAAGGGTGTAAACATTGACACATCAGATGAAATAGGAAAGTGCTTATTAGGATGAAGAAAATGCAGCAGATGTAGATAAAGCAACTATTAGATGTAGTGGGCATAGTATCTATTAAAGGAACAGATAGTTGAGATTCTGATGATCAGTGTGTAACTGTTACAGAATATGTGGGTGGTAAGAGGTTTGCTTGAGTTGTGTGGTTGATGATTTGTTAATTACAGGTATTTTAGTAGACGTTATTGGCTTTGGAATGATACCAAAGGTTGCAGTAGTTTTAAAAGGTGACATATTATTTTTGTAAATATTTTCATCAGTTTGCTGTTGTTACTGTTGGAGGGCTTAGCAGCTTGTGCGTATGTTTACATATTTTGTGGGACTATAATTTTCGGGCTTCAGGATACGAGATATTTTATTGGTTTTGATTATTTAAATTTCCTTTTCAGTTTTCCATTTATGACACAGTTTTGAGTCGAAGGAATGTAGGTGATTGTGAACAATTGACGCATTTCTGGTTCAGACTGCCATCTGTGAAGAATGACCAACAGATACACACATTTCCAGACCACGTCATATGAGATTAATATAGTAGTTCTTACTGGGGACAACTTTTTATTAAGAATAACTTATATTACTTAAATTCTAATTTGACAATTTTAATTAAAAGTGAGAGCCAACACCCAAATTAACCGTGTATTTAAGTCAGATCACGCAACTAGATCCTCTTTTATCTCACTATCATTAATAATCCTATTCATCTAATTACTTATATCAAATATACCTTTTGCAGAGATCTCCTTCCTTACCTAAAAGAACGATATCTATAAATTCCTTTTATATGCGATGATTCCAACTTCTTTTATCTTAGGCTTCTATTCTTTTCCAAAACTATCGGACTGCTAACTCTTGATCTGCAAGATTTCACACTAAGCTTTGTCACGCTATCGATCAGAATAATTCAACTACTATCTCTAAGTTTGCCGCGCTATATCTATCATCAAAAGCTTGCATCCTTTTATAGTATATCCATATTTACATATTATACCTGTTTATTTGGTATTGGGTTGGAAAAGTTTTGCCATTAATCGTGGCCGTCAAAGAATATAGGAGTTATGTTAGCGGAAGGACGCGAGAGACGTCACAACCCCCTCCAAGAAGAAAAACGGGATTTACTTAAGGGTTCTCAATGCCCTTAATAAATTACGTGTCTAAATCTCTATTTCTAAATTTCTTCGCTTTCTGAGTTTTATTTAAATTTTAATCTTAAATCCTCATTTTAACTTTTATAATTTCCAATATTTATCTTGACTTTTAATTTTCATTGCAATTTTAATCTAAATTTTAAACTTTTATAATTTCCAATATTTATCTTGACTTTTAATTTTCATTACTCATCTTTAGAATTAAATTTTAATATTCAATTTAAATTTAAACTCGTGACAATAAATTTTACTCCAATAACTAGGCCAACATTAATAATTACTGTTTAATTTATGCCCACTCTCACTTTTAACATGCAATTTCTTAAAATATTTATACACTTAAATTTCTAAAAACAAATATTCTGGGTGCGCAGACCCAATCTTTGACTCTAACACTTCATATGGAGCTGGTACTTCCGCTCCCTTTCTTGTTGAAGCTATAAATTGCATACTTTTCAAGATTTTCAGGGTCAGTCTCCCTGAAATGAAAACCTTTTTGAGTCTCTATTTCCATAATATCAATCAATTTCACATATATTATTTATATATCACAATAAATTTTCATCTCCATCCCCACATCTGGTTCCAAAAAACTCCCAATGAGCCGCGCAGCGCCGTTATTATTATTGTTAGTGCCCTGACTACGCCGCGTTTCCCTGAACCAGATGCCTCATAATACGTAACAATACAACAACATATATATATACACATATTATACAATTACAAACATTTTTCAATAAACTATTATAACAAATAACCAAAGGAATTTTCGCATCTCACGAAGTCATACATCGAAGCAAACAAATGTGTGATTACAAATGTTTTCTTCAGAAAAAATTTTAACAAGTCAAAAGTTCCAAAATTAAATAAACACTCATTGTAGTGTTTGACTTGGCTTATAACTTTTAAGCATCGCCCGAGACTTCCTTCTTTGCAATAATTCTTCCGACCACTTGTTGGAAGATCATAAAAAAATGAAACAATACAACCTGATTTTTATATGTTTTCTCCCACATTCACGTCCAACGATGAGGTGCTATCACTCTTCTTTCCTCGGTTGTACTGGAATTTCTTGTTGTAAGGCTTGTAATCTCCTTGTCGTCCTTTCCTTGACTTCCCAATTGTCTCCTTGGCTGGTCGGGGTTCTTCTTGTTCTTCGTCGTGGCCTTAGACTGTAAGTTGATTTATTTGGAACTTCTGTGCATTCTCTTTCTGTTCTTTTCCTGCTTTTGGAAATAGTACTGATGACATTTGTCTTTTATTATTATTATTGTTCCCTTTCTTTGCCACTTCTTTGTGGTCCACTTTGCCCCCCGACACACCTGATCTTTTAATACCCCTATTATATCTAAAACCTTTTTTGTTTTTATTTTCATTCTTAACTGAACTAGGTAGTGATCTGACCAGTGATTTGTTTTATGGGTCCTCTCTCTGTATTTTTATATTGATTTGATTGGTTACCAATCCCTTTTGCCTCTAACTTACGTTTCAATCGCGCAGATTTTCTTTCCCATATTAGACCTTCCATATTTAATCTTTGATGTAATTTTTCCAGTACTAGTTTCCTGATCTATACTATTTGGGATACCTGTTCCTATTCGACCTCGTCACATTTCCTATGACGATATATTCTTATTTGATCTACGTTAACTGTTAATCTTTTCCTGATTTCCATATTACAATATTATTAAATTCTTAACTTCTAAGACTCTATAAGGTCCCTCAAATTTTGTTTAAATTCTAGCACATACTTGTTAGCTGCTGAACTTACAGGGTGTGTTTCTAATAAGACCCAATCATTTACCTTTATTTTATGTCTTTTCTACCCCCATTATAATATTTTTCCCACCTTTCCTGTTTAATTTTCGTACTTAGTCTAGCTTCCTTTAAAAGTTTTTCTTATATTTTGAATTTTGAACTTTCCGATATCATAACTAGTTTTTGAAATGGTGTAATCAATTTTCGACCTAAAATAATTCAGCGGTTTTTCCTGTTTTTTCCCATTCACTGCCGAAAGGAATAGCGAAAAGCAAACTCACGAAGAATTGATCCCAAGTATCGTGTTGATATTAACATAATTTGCAATCATTTGCACTATATCTCGATTAACCTTTCAGTCCGATTTGCTTGTGGTCGATATGCAAAAAGTCTCCTCCTTATCCCTTTAATCTTTCACTTAAGTGCTCAAAAATCCGGATATAAATTGGGGGCCATTATCACTTATTAATTTTATTGGAGCCCATAACGCGATATAAAGTTATCAAAAAAAATATCCGCTATTATACGAGATGAGGCCTTTTTAGAGGTATAATTTCAGCCCATTTGCTGAAATGATCGGTTATTACTAAAATATAGCGGTTACGTCTTTTATTCTCGATATAGGATACGGCCTAATAAATCTAACGTCACTATCTCATTCGGATAATTTTGATATAATTGGATTTAATCGACCAGCTGGTAACGCGTTTTTAGTTATTACCCCTGGCAATATGGTACGTAGAGACATATTGATCAATGAATTTTCTCATGTACGTAAAATAACAAAACGTCCCGAATTTTATGAGCGTTTTAAATCTGCCTAAGTGTCCAGCGATTGGCTTCGTCGCGAAATTCTCTCTCATTATTTCATTCCTTAAAGATTTTTTGAATGTATACACGCATTTCACCCAATGACGTTGCGTGTTTCGCATAAAATAATAATCCTTCACTAAAACGGAAATCGTGGACCACTCACATATCGTTGTATTTCTCAACCGAGTTATCTTCCGGTTTCTAAATATCTATAGATATGACCTAATTCTGGGTCATTTTTCTGTTGTGTTATTAATTGTTCCCGCGAAGTAAGTACCAAATCCCTGATTATGGCACAATTAATTTTGTCACCAATTATACTATTAATTGGATTCCTTGAAAGAATGTCAGCCACTGCATTTTGAGTTCTGGTCTATGCCCCCATTCTATTGAATTTTGCCAACTTTTAGTGCTCACCAATCTGTATCCTACTCGACAAATTTTGCCATGTGTTAGGCGTGTTAATGTGGCGCATCTGTTAGTTACCCTTAATTGGTAATATTCCTAAATATGTTCTAAATTTGTTCAACGCCCATGTACTACTGCTAGACATTCCTCTTTCGGTTACTGTGTAATTCCTCTCTGCGTTGTTCAGTGCGTAATGCGACGCAAATACCACCGGTCTGTTTTGTTGGTTAAGTACTGCCCTAAAACCAATCGAACTGGCATCTGTAAATAACTCGGAATGGCTCCTGAAAAGTTTGGTAATTTTAAAACTGGCGCTTTGTTACCGCCTCCTGACCTCTTCTGAATGCCTTTGTGCTTCATTGGACCAGACAAATTTTTAAATTTTCGTTTAAGATTATAAAGTGGTTTCACAAATATCCGCATAATTTTTAATAAATTTCGCGTACCACTGGGACATACCTAAAAACTTGGAAACCTCTTTTGGAGTTACGGGCGGTTTCATCTCTTGTATAGCTCTAACCTTGTCTCATCCGTTTTGAATTCCTTACTAAATAAATTAATCCTAAATATTTTAAATCAACGCACCCAAATTCAGACATTTTTTTCCTTATTTACCGCCAATCCTGCATCCCTTAACAACGAAAACTTCAATGCAACCAACATGGCGGAGTAAATGCATGGAGACGAGATTATCACGTCATCCATGTGTAAACACCTCACAAACCCTCCTTATCACCGGTTTTAGGATTATGTCAATTGCCTTTTGAAAATGGAGCTACCCCTGATAAACCGAATGGCATCCGCTTGAAAGCATAAGTGCCACTTTTTACTACACAAATGCGGTCTTAACAATATCACTGGGGTTTCTACCGCCATTTGAAAGTACCCAATTTTTTAGACTCAAGAGATGATATTTATTGTTGTAGAGATGGTATGTTCGTTAATAAATCATCTATTAACGGTAAAGGGTATCGCGGATACTGGTGATCGAATTTAATTTTCTATAGTCTTGCAAATCTATATGCTTTTTCGTTGTCCGTAGCCACCTATATTTAAACTTCATTTCTGACCCATTAACGTGTAAATTCCTTTATTTATCTTTAGTTTATCTTCACCAAAGAATTTCAAATTTTCAACGATTTCGATCAAAATCTAATACGATTTTTGACCCAATTTATGAAACTTGATACCCAGAATACATGGGTATTCTAAAATCTTTCAACACATGAAATTAGTTCACTCTCTCGAATTGTCTGATCCTACCATTCACCCTACAACTCTGTTTTGGCATTTCCCGCACCCTGTGCTGTTAGCCACCCTGGGCCTCGCGATTTTTTATTTGCTTATGAAAAATATTTTCTATATACTCTTCCGGATATAGCCCATCTATCTGCTCCGGTAACCATAGCGCTTCAAAAATGTGTTATTTAACAAAATAGGAAACCTAAAGGTTCTACGGTCGGAGAAAGTCTAATTGTCTCCTCTTAATGACATCCCTTGAGTTGATCATTAACCTTAGCAAAATATTTAATCGTCCCCTGGCGTCCTATCGCCACAGACTGGAAATTTTCACTGAACCCCTATTTCTACGGTCCCCTCCTATTAAAATTACTATTTCGCCTTACTGAAATGAGTAACCCCTGTTGTTGAATCTTTGATCACATATGAAACCTATTCCTCTCTGAACCCTTGGCTATTTTGACGGCTATTCTCGTAAAACTCATATTTCTACTGTTAGTTTGGCTCCATGCCCCTACCTTCAGAATTCCTCCAGTTTTACTATTAAATTTCCGCGTACCAGCATCCTATGCGCATTTTGACCCTGTCTTTCTATATTATCGTTCTGATAACCTCTTTGTAATTGCAAGAATATCTCTTCGAATTTAGCCAAGACTTCTAAAGTTGTACCGTTTTTGTGGATTTCTGACTTCCACGTAGTCCTGATCTGTGGTTCGAGTCGAACCTAAAATATGTATCCACTAAGTCTGCTGGGACATTCTCACCTAAACTTCTGCCTTTAGTAATCTATACACGAAATCAGTAGGATCCTGATTTTCCCGCCGGGATGTACAAAATTGCGACTGTAGTTCTTTCTTATTTTTGACCGCGGGAAAGCCTCTCAAGACTAGTTTTGAGCCGGTGCAAAATCCATGTGGCTGTATTTTGTACTTAACAACGAACCAAACATCGAAATCAATCTTGCCCTTCCCTGAGATGACTTTTATAGCACGATGCAGTGATTATCGCATTTCGCGAACTGTATGTTATCTATACACCGATAAACTCTGCAATATTCTCCGACCCTGAAAGTACATTTCAGGTAGAACCGTACTCCACCTACATTACCTAACCCAGAATTATATGTCTGGTGCCATTGCGACAGCAAGCCATCCTGTGATGACCATGTCGTGCCGGTTCCGCGTAAGCTAGGAGGGATTACCAAAATGATGAGACATAGTAGTTCATACACCTATGCTACTTCTAAATTCTAATTTGACAATTTTAATTAAAAGTGAGAGCCAACAATTCAAATTAAACCGCGTATTTAAGTCAGATCACGCAACTAGATCCTTTATCTCAATTATCATTAATAATCCTATTCATCTAATTACTTATATCAAATATTACCTTTTGCAGATTCCTTCCTTACCCAAAAGAACGATATCTATAAATTCCTTTTATATGCGATATTGTAACTTCTTTATCTTTAGGGCTTCATTCTTTTCCTAAAACCATTTGACTGCTAACTCTTATCTGCAAGATTTCACACTAGCTTTGTCACGCTATCGATCAATAATTCCAACTACTATTCTAAGTTTGCTGCGCTATATTCATCATCAAAGCTTCTATCCTTTTATAGTATACTTCATACTTAATATACAAGTGTTCGCTTATCTTCTTGGTATTGGGTTGAAAGTTTTACATTAATCAGCTGTCAAAGAATATAGGAGTTATGTTAACGGAAGGACGCGAGAGACGTCGTATGGGGACGGATTTCAATATAAATAACCGGCTTTTTATTGTGTTTGGTAGTTTTGATTATTAAATGTTAAAATTAAATGTTTTGTGGGAATAATTATAGAGTCTTTTTATTAGATTCTCCTGACCTGAGTTACACCCCTGATCTGAAATCCTCAAGGATTTCTGATTCAGGAGTGCTCATCAAGTCAGGCCCCGGAAAGTCAACACTCTGCAAGAGATAAAGAGATTTATGCGGAGTTACAATTAAAGGTGAGTTTAAAAAAATGTTTTAGCGAGGAGAAACGATTTTGTTTGAACAGTGGAGTGTTTGTTTCAATGAGTATAGATCCCCGGAACGTAATCAATCGTTTTACGGACTTCGGTTCCACCCATTCCAATAAGCGCTGTGAACAAAGGTGATTTTATTGGACAATCATCATATCTGCTTATGGCGTAGGTATTAATCTAGTATATTCTGAAATTGATCGACTTAGAGTGTGTGGGTAAATTAAGGCCTTTACCCGCAAAACATCAGTATTGGATCCATGGAAAGTTCCCGTATAACTTCGTCCTGGCGTGCCTCCACCCACCACGGAGTCCAACAAGGAAGGTGCAGTGTGCCGCGGTCATCTGGCCAAAACCAGGCAACGGCGCTACCTGGAGCGACTCCAGAATATAATGCTGCCAGTCCAGGTCGAGGATCCAACGGGTGAAACCCGCCACCCATCTGCAGCACTAACCCTGGTTAGCAGTGTCTCTTCGAGGATATCGAAATAGGTACTACCAGCCGATTGACAGGAGCGGGCTCACCCCTGCTACCCGTCTACAGCGAAGCGTGGACAAAGGTACCCCAGGACACCATTTTTCCACGGAAGCCGCAGCACACGGCAAAACATGTGGGTTGGGAAAACCAACGGTGTTAGTTAAAACAAATAAACAACATAACTGGGAAAGTGCCAAAAGAAATATAATGAAAACAAAACCGAATAAAACTCACACAAAAGGTAAAACCTAAAATAGGTGTTAATAATAAACAGTATAAACTATTCTAATCATGTAGCTACTTTGAAGAACATTGGTCTGTGGTCTCGACGTGAAAAGAAGAAAAGGGAAAATTTGAATGGCAAAAAAGGAGCGGCCTGGTGCCAGAGAAGCATCATCACAGGCACTCAGGCGCACACCTGTGTTTACCAAAGGACAGTAAAACCCCTTTGGGAAATAGGAAAAAGATCACTGGGGTACCGGATTGTGATTAACCCGCAATTCACCTAAAGAAGGTGAGCCCCTGAGGGGTTAAAAAGCTAGAAAACCTTCTGCGTTTTAATACTGAAAGTCGCCAAAAAGCAGTTACCCATCTGTATTTGTAATTCTTTAAATAATTAGTTTAAATCAATTAATTTTTATTAATTATAATTGAATTAATTGTATTGTCATCCAAAATAATCATGTATATAAAATGTCAGCTCAATTGAGCGCTTTAAAATGTATTTTATTATTTTATTTTGAAAATTCCACCAAGATAAATAAACAAACAAATAAATAAATATATAGAGAGTGTGAGCCAATAGTGTGTGTAGGAATTGAAAAAATAAAAGTGAATACATGTTTTAATTAAAATTTTGATATGAACCTGCTAATTGGATTAGCAACATCCTATTGAAGTGATTTAAAGAAGTCGTAAAGTATTAGGATATAATATTACCGAGGAAATAATCTTTAAGCTTTTGTACAGTAAAAATTTTACGACTTTTTTACACTTCATAAGAAAACAACTGATACTATTGTTCTTACGTTCTCAACTTTTGTGTACTCTTCCTAATATCAATAAATTTTTATTCATTTTTTAGATTAGATATGTATTGATTTTTTTTAATAGCTTTGTTTGAAAAATGATTACATTTTTCGGGGAGTAACGAATGGAAACATGTAATAGCTGAAAAAAAAACTTTTATTAAAGAATGAGGAAATTGTTATTTTATTTTTTAATCTCTTAAAATACATAATTAAATTTGTAGATTTATTTTTTTAATTTTGTAGTGAGTTTCATCTTTTTATAAAATAATTTATCGCATTTTTGTGTGAGTTAAAAAAAGGCTTTGGAAATATTAACTACAATTAGTAAAATAGACTTTTGAAAAAATTGAAAAAGGGCATTGCTAAAAGATTAATGTACATGTTATTCGGCGTAAAAATAAAAATAAACCTATTATAGAGGCCAATAAATATAACTGCTGAGTATTTAATTAACTGAGAATATTTTTTAATGAGAATTTTTTCGGCAACAGTGTGAAGAAGTTGGTACGATAAAAAAAAACTGGAAGCACTATAATTAAAAAAAGTGTCTAACACTTAATACTCTCTCTTTGAAAGATAAAGTGTTCTTGTTTTTCGTTATTTTTAATACTTTAAAAAAAATGAGTTTTAAAAGAACTTTACTTTTAAGCATAAATTTTCAATTTTGAACCAGTGTTTAATTTTGATGATAAATGTTGTGTCAAGTAATTCTAATAAGCTTAAAAAATCAAGCAATTGAAAATAAAAATTGCTGATTTTTTCTCTACCATCATGTTTACTAGATTTCATGGAGATAATAATGATCTATCCCATTTTCAAGAAAAATCTTTGAACAATAATTTGAAAAAAAAGTATTTATTTAATATGCTTCTCTCAGTATTACTTTAAAATTATATTACAATTATTATGAAAAAATTACGTCTTATTGGGATAAATCTAAATAATTCTACTGCCTTCCAAGTACGAGAACACACTCATTCGTAAGTTGTAAGCCTTAGTCTTAATTTCCTGATTAACCCTTTATCTACCGCATTATGATTTACTGCAATTTTTTTCATGCAATATTTTTTTTTTTGGATCACTACATTGGAAATTAAGACATGTACATAAACAAAATACTCAATTTTGGGAAATTTAATCCGTTAGAGTTAATTAATTAATTAAAGATATTCCACTATAAAATTAATTATATACACTGTTCACTTAAAATAAAGAGTTAAATCGTTTTCTAAGGCGTTCATTAACATACAAAAAATAAGACACTTAAATTTTGACATAAACTATTTATTCGGGACAAAAATAATAATCTTTGCAATGCGCTGAAAACGCCATCAGCTCCTTCCTTAAAACAATTTTATACATGTATTCTAATCTAATTGACACTAAATATCATGACAATTATTCATTTATGCGCTTTTTTAAAATCACGGCTCCGAACGTAGTCGGATACCTTAACAGCATATTATTTAAATATGAACATAGTATCATTTAAGACGCTATTCTACAAGCTTCTGGTGATTCAATGATTTTCAAAAGAGTTAGGGAAAGATAATTTTATTTTTTATTGTAAGTTCCTGCAATACACATGAAGAACAACATATAGAACAAGACGAATACGGAGACGCAGAATACAACTATATACAAATATCCTTCCTATCAGACTGTTTTTCAGGGAATTCCTGGTGAGAGGGCGCCATTTAATATAATTAATACTCCCATTTTTCTTTTTTTTCAGGTACAAAAGTCTAAATTCAATCACCCCAGCTATATTGGAGGTATTTACAGCTCCATTTAGTGAAATTTTTTTTATTATATTAGAAGTCAGATTATTATTAGCATATGAAACTGAATATAATATTATGCATGCATTCAAGTGAAATGCGGGCACTTACGTATTATCGCAACAATTGCCAACTTTATTAATTACTCGCCAAATTGGCAACCCCGATTTCCCATGTGTCGTACTGCGATGAATTGGCAACCAGGTGCTCCTGTTTCATATAATGTTGTCAATAGGTTGCGATAACACTTACGTACCGAAATGTGAGAATAATGATGATATTGCAATTGTTTATTGATAATGAAAAATGAATATGCGTTTGAAAACTTTAAGCGAAGCAACGAACTAACAGCGAAGAGAAAAAATGTTTTTATTTTAACGTTATTTAAACGACGCAATCCAATACATTTGTTTGGAACTACTTTTAGAACTTAATATATATTTCTAACATTTTAAATACAGTTTAAAAAAAGTTAAGATCCCTTAATCAATTAGATTATGCAAATTCCAAAGAATTAGTCAAAATAACTCCAAAAGGACAGGAGAAATTGAGTTGCATTTGTTCAATGCATTCAATAATTGAATTTGAATTTAACTTTAATGTGGAAGCTTTTGTGTCTTACAACTTTCAAAGTTTTAATACCGGATTAGAAAAGGTCGATAAGTGTTGTAATGCAAATCGCGATGCAGTGTTGACGAACTGCAACATTTGTAACTTAAGTGATGAATAAGACATAAGGGATACATTCGAATTCATGATTGCTAGAATACTCTTAGACAAAGGGACAATTAGCATAGGAATGCATATAAAAATTTCACATTAACCTCTTCTCACTTATTCTCATTGCGCTTAAATGAGGGATGTATGTTTATTTGATGTATTACAAAATGAGAATTAGAAAGATTCTGAATGCCGTGTTGTGTTGTGAATGCCATGTTGTGCCAAGTTGTTGAAACATAAGATCTTGATAAATAAAAATTCTTTTAAAGCTTTTTGCAAGGTTTTAAACAAAGTAAAAATATAATTAAAACTTATGTATTAATGAATTTTTTATATGAAATTAAAAACAAAAATTACTCAAAAGTATATATAACTATATTTAAAATATACTATTTATAACAATCATTTTACACATAATTTTGAAAGTTAACCTTTGTTCGTTAGCATATTTGTAAAAAATGACGAGATGCTTTTCGTAATATTATTGTTCAAATTAGAGATGTAATTTAGTTTTTGTTTGGTATAATTTCTTTAGCACAAGTAAATTTTGCATTTATTTTATTACATAAATTTTTTAATCTAAGAAATGAATACTTTCTAACAAACTACTTGATAACTCTTTTCAATTTTGTCACAATTCTAAGAACATTCAAATACCTCTTTCTCAATACCAGCTTTTCGTGTTTAAATTTTTTTGCCTTTACAGACTAGATTTTGAAGTAAAAAATGTGTAGAAACTGCTTAAATGTCAGCAAATGGTTTCTCACCAATCGTGATGAATTTTTTTTCTTAACTTCAATAATTGAACTATACAAATGCATTCTTTTCGCTTACTGAATAAAGTGTACACGGCAAAGATAATATTTTTTTATCAATATTTTTATATAGTAAGTCAATATATAATTTTTTCTAAATAAAATATCTCGTGCATATGTTTGCTTTAGATTCGAACCCCTCTTCAGTGCTTCTCAAAATTTCAATATTCGTGACCCAATATTCAATCATAATTTTCATCTCGCCCCCCTCATACAATAAAAATGTATTGAATTCAATAATAATATTCTTTCACGTCAAAGCTGCACTACGACATAAACCTCGTAAGGGACACCTGCTAATATAAACGTCTCGCTCAGTCAAATCATTAATTTTCTGGACGTATATATTCGTCTTTCCGAAATACGATCTTTTCCGTGCAATGCTATCCATAAAATTATTCCGAAGGCTTTGGAATGCAATAAAAGGATCTCGACAATGTTTGCGAAGAATTATTACAGAGAATTTGTTCCCCTGCCCACATCACATTCACGCGTTTACTTGGAAAATGGTGGCATTGGGGAGCGAATCACGTAATCTTTAATCGGTAGTTAAGGGATTAATTGTAAACCGTACAAATTATATAAAGATAAGTGTTAATACAAGGCAATGGGGTCACTGGTAATTATCAAATTTGTTCTTGACTTCGTATTGTTAAACTAATTATAAAATACATTGTACAGTACTCATACATTTATAAGTGTATTATATCAGTGTGTAAATGTGTATTTCATTTTTGAAGTTATATTTTTGGGCTTTAAAATGGATGAGGGTAATTTTACAATGCATGCAAACGTCACGGATGGGACGCAAACCCGTCACGATGTGACGCACACCGTCACGGATGCGAAAACGCTTTTTCTAGAAATATACAGAACGGGACAGATCCTTCCCGCCTTGGAAAAGTTCTCAGAAAAATATTTATCTTCCACTTCCTAAAGAAGGGGACATGCGGGTTTGAACCGGAGACCTCTCGATCTGCAGTCGAATGCCTTACCACTGAGCTATACACCCACGTCAGCGAACCTTTGCTTTGCGTTCCGTAGGAACGGATACGAAAATGTACTTTGTCTAGAAATATACAGAACGGAACAAATCATTGTCACCTTCGAAATTCTCAAAAAAACATTTATCTTCACTTCCCTGAAGAAGAGGACACTCGGTTTGAACCGGGAACTCTCGATCTGCAAATCGAATGCTCTACCACTGAGCTACCCGCGTCAGCTAAACTTTCTTTGCTTGCGTTCCGTAGAAAGGATACGAAATGCTTTTGATTGAGAAATATGCAGTAAGGGACAGATCATTCGACTCGAATTTCTCAAAAATTCTCCTACTTCCTGAAAAGGGGGCACCTGGTTTGAACTGGACCCTTGATTGCAGTCAGATATGCCACGAACTCCCCACCCTCGTGATCTGCAAAACCTTTGCTTTGAGCTGATTTTGACGTCACTACTAGGGTTAAAATGTCTTGCCTACGAGCTTTTCTGATGCATTTGTTTGAACACTTTGTATTAAATCAAACATACTACGGAAATTAAAAAAATTAATAAAATGTCTTTTAAATTGTGTTATTTTGCAAAAACATAAGCCAATTCTTATATCAAAATTAAGTGTGTTATTTGAGATGGTACGACGGTTAGCGAGAATACTTACATTTATCATTCACATTTGAGCCTTTTGTACTTCGTTGTAATTTTTTAGAATTTATACTCTTGGTGTTGGGAAAAGGATGAGGGTAGATTTTTCGATCTTTTGACATACTTTTACATAACCGATGCGCTTTGGACACCAATTCAAAATTGACATGCTACTTTTGGTGCTATGGGACTGATGTTTGGGGATCAAATAACTATTGCTATAAACCATATCTTTTGGGACGCATTCTCCCCCCCCGTCTACAGCTTTTCCCAATATCTCGGCACTCGACCCCACAGCCCCGGACCTGGCTCATTCGATCCTTATCTGCCTTCCAGTTATTATAATTGAGCTCTTATTTCTTCCATATTTTTTAATTGTCTTAAATTTTTTAAATTTGTTTAAATTCACAATTTTTGGGCTCTTGTTCGAGTCTGGGACTTGAGATTTAAACCCAAGTGTTCTACTGTCAAGACCCATCCAGTCATCTTTTTTCCCCGGGTGGGCATGGGAGGGTTTAAACACTATAATATCATGTCCCAGTTAATCCGGGGACTGGAAAAAATTTCCCCCCCCAAGGAATTGAGTTGGAACTTGTTTTTTGGAGGTGCAATATTTTCGTAAGTGGAATTCCCCTCCGGTGCTCCCCTAAGGGGTTTTTCCCAGTAAAACTCGAATTCTATATCCTTTTGGTCGACCAACCGGGGGATTCCTTTTCTCCCTTGAGCATCCTAGATATATTGCAAGTCGGGGCCCCCCCAATTTTTTACCTTATTTAACATTTAAAAAAATTATTTTGTTAAAATTTTTTTAAATCCCCATAGCTCGGGATTTTGGATTGTTTGAAACTCGACCATAGGTTCTTTTGTTGAGCCTTTCATCTGTTATAATTCTGTGAAGAAATGGGCCTAGGTAACCATTAAAATTTGAACCTATGCATTCCTATGGGGGTTAACCCTTTTTATGACGTAACGATATTACAGAGATAGAAGGATGCTTTTATCACCTACTACTTTTTATATTGGGGATTGCGGGCCATTTACGTCACAGTTTTTCCCCCCAAAATTTGTTTTTTTTTTCCTTTCCCGAGCTAGCGCCGTCCCATTTGCAAAACAGACTCGGGCCGGTTCAAAGGGTTACTTTGGTTTGCTCCCCAGCCCAGGTTCGAGTTGCTGGGTGCCCTGCTTCTCTTTTTTTTTAATTATTTTAAATGTTTTAATTATTTTAAAAAAGACCATAACTCGGGGGTTTCAGGTGGAAGTCTTAATTTTTTAAAAACGATTCTTCCGCCGAGACATTCAACATGAGGTCTCAGGTGTCACATTCATTACTTCATTCCAGATAAACGATACCCCCATGTTATTGGTCCTATTTTCCCTTTTTGGGGTTTTTTAAAATTTTTTTAAATCGTGATTATCTCGGTTTGGGGGGTGGCGATTGACTGAAGGTTAGTATCGTTTTTAACTCTGCTCGGCTGCCTTTCGTCCTTGGCCCAGATTGCCCCGCTAAAGTTTTTTTTAAAGATTTTTTCTTGTTAGCCAAAGAAGTATAACTTACGTGCGAAATAAGTACACACAAATTTTTTTTTTTGTCACACAGCATTTTGTTTGTTTACTTTCAGTAAATTAAATTTTTTTTTAAAAAATAATTTTTTGTTTTCAACTTTTCAATATGCTCGCGCCCCCGGGGTTATCGCCCCCCAGGGGGCGGGCCCCCAGTTTGAGAAAAGCTGCTGCTATTTTGGAATGTAAAAAATGCCTATTAACATTATTAATTTTGTAAGGTTTTTAATGACCCAGTTTAACTGTATTTGCATAGAAATTACATTTTGAGTATTGACAACTGATGTGATTTTATATTAAAGTTTCCATATTGGCAAATATTCAGTGTTGTTGTTATTGTAATGAGTGCCATACTATCGAATAGACGTCTGGTGTTTAAATTAAAAACACATTTACAGTAAAAAGTTATTGTTTTTAAAGTGTATTTCTTAAACAAAATTTTTTTCTTCACATTATACGAGGAGTAATTGATAAGTAAGGCTTCCAAGGCAGGGTTTCCGACAAGGTAAAATAATATATATATAACAGAGGTATCAGAATTAAGGAAATTTATTACAATTAAACTCATTTTTTCAACATAATACCCAAAAAACTACTCATTTGTTCAATCGTTCTATCCATTTCTTCATTCCGTCCGAAAAAAATTCTGGTTGGCCGGTATCCAAAATTTTTCGCAAAAGGCTGCTTGAAAAATTTGGGAACCCAAATTCACCATAAAGAAAGTAAAGAAAATCCCATGGAATATCGTCATCCGGGGCTCCGGGGTGTCAAGAAATTCAAAAATTTTTAAAGTCAACAACAAAAATCATGCTCACCATTTTTTGGGGTAGAGAGTGGGGCTTTTTACACGGGGTCTCGACTAAAAGGAATTACGGTGAATACCGACAGGTACTGTACAACATTGCGATCACTCAAACAACGCATCAGCAAAATCAGACCTGAAAGAAACTTTTTTTTTGCATCACGACAATGCAAGACACAGCACAAACACAGAATGTCGTGGGAAAAATGAAATTCACAGTATAGTTCCACAACCTTCTTACAACCCAGATTTGGCACCATCGGACTTGAGGTTGTTCCAAAAATTGAAACAGACGTTGAAAGGTCAACGTTTTTCAACGAATGCCGAAGTTCAGGCAGCCGAGCGTAAATGGATACTCAGCCAACCAGAATCTTTCTTGATGAACGGAATGAAGAAAGGGATTGAACGATTGAACAAATGCCTAGCTGTTAGTTGTGACTATGTTGAGGAGTTTACAATATGTATGAGTAATAAATTTCTTCATTTATTTTGATACCTCTGATATTATTTTACCTTGTCAGAAACTTATTTTGTACTATTGGAGACCTTACTTATCAATCAACTCTCGTATGTTATATATTTATGTAATGTTTCGAAATCAAAGCTAATTGTATTAGACAGGCTAACATGATAATGTTTATTTTCCAATAAAGAAAATTTCTCTTGTGACCGGATTAAAAATATACGAGCTGTGTCACCAATATCCTTCGTATTACTTCAGGGTGCAATGTTGATATAAACAGTTAATTAATCAACCAGTAAGGAAAGAGCTAGCTGTATTTTCTTTCATTTTGCGTTCCTGTTCTAACGCGATAATACTTGTTATATGAGCAATGCAAAAGAATATACAGTAAATGAGATTTTCAATATTTATATTTATAATATCTTTTCTTTTAGGAAAAACACCATTTATAGCCTTTCACTTGCTTCATTGAGTAAACATATTTTCATTATATCCAATTTTCCAATTAGTTTCCCCTTGGAATTAGTTTTAAATTTTCATGAAATCTGCTTTTTTTTATCAGAGAAAAATACGTTAAAATTAATTATAATTATAAGAATACAAACTTGGCTTTAAACACAATACTCATACAATTTTCTTGAATCATTCGAAAATTTTGAAAAACAAATTTTTCATAAAAAGAGCTTCACTGTATTTTCCCAATTACTTTTCTTGAATAACATTTCTTACTTTATCTGCTACTCAGTTGGAAGAAAAATAAAACGATAGAGTTCCTTTCATGCTCGTAAAAGGATATTTTTGTTATTCTGTGTTTATATTATAATTGCATATTTAGATATATATTATAGAGAAATACAGCTACAATCAGCTTATTAATTTTTAAAAGTGTAATAAACTTTCAAAAGGGAATTTTTTACGTCATATCTGTAAATATAAATGGAGGAAAATAACATTACAAAGTCTAATACATTATAGAAATTCATTTCTGAAAAAAATTTCCCTAGATATATTAATATAAACTTTACATTTAATGTAAAGTATTTTAATCTATGATAATGCTATTGAGATTTCGATATGCATTTTTAAAATCCCGAAACATATAATATTTAATTGATCACTAAAGAGAAACATATATACAATGAAAAAAATAACAATTTCGTGCCATAGAATATAAAATGGCCTGATTGATTATTAATGTGATAAAAAGGAGATAAAAGCCACCTTCTTAAAGTCAATATTTTTTTCATAAATTACAAAAGACTTTATAAAGTACTGCATTATTAATGAAATCTGTTTTGTTTCTCAACCTGTTTTTTTCGAAAATATACTATTATTGTCCCACATGGGACATAATGATGGAACAAATGATGAGAAAAACGTGCTTCCCTATATTCAAGAATTAACATCATGTGTAAAATTAGTTAATTCTCTTTCTTCCTCAACGATACAAAATTTCAAATATTAATTAATAAATTCAAAAGAAAATTTTCAAAAAATGCCCTTACGTGTTAAGTTGTGGTATTTATCATTTATTTTTCCCAAAAATTTAGTTTTCTAAATATGTGTGTATTTTTTTTTTTATAATATTATAAAATAAGAATCTGGGATATCTGCTTATTGTGCCCGAAGCCTTCATGCAAAAATTTTTTAAAAAAAAAGGGGGAGTTAAATTGTGTAGAATAATATTAACGGTTTTAAGTTTCCCAGTTTTTTAAAGAAAAAAATTTTTGGCACAAAAACTTTTTAAAAATTTTAAATGGTTTGCGGTTGGGTTTTCCATTGCAGCCCAAAGCCCCTGGATGCTTGTCCCCCAGGTAACTTTGACCAAAAAGTTTAAAAACCCTGAGGGATGCACCTGGTTCTTTCTGGGATTTAAATTTCCTGGAGCCCCCAAGACAAACAGACACTCTAGGGATTTTTATATGCCGTATAATCATTTTGACATGGTCGCTTTTTCCGATTTTCTGCATGATGAAAACCATTGACTTGGGGGGGGTCGAACCGAAACCTTATTTCCAAAAAAGGCAACAACCACGACACCCATTTGGGAAAAATATAAAAAAGTTAATTGGTGGGTTTTTGGGAAACGGGGTAATTTCTTTAGGCGCGTTTTGCTGGGGATTGAACTTGAATGATGTGTTTTGGGCATTGTTATGTTTTGTTTGTTTAAAGCTCGTAACAATGATGACTACTGAAGGGTAACAATACTACTCATTAAAAAAGCTAAATCATTCGGGTTTAATGAAAAAGTATCGGAGAAAATTTTTTGAGGAAAATGAAAGGGGAAAAAGGACAAATGATTCTAATGGTTTTCCCCTTTTTTTTTCCCTCAAATCAAAGTGTAAAAAAATTTATCGAATACATTCACAAAAGTTTTTTCCCAGACTGAAAACCCGGGTCAACTCTTTTTTAACACAAATTGTCCTATTATTTAAAGTGGGGGAAAGTAGATTTTTTGAAAGGGGGAAAACAAAACCCTTTTTAAAAGATTTTTTTTAAAAACCAAAAAATTTAAAATTTTAAATTTTTTTGTCATATGAATCCCAAAAAAAAGCACAAAAAGTATGGAAAAAATTTATGTATTTTTAAAATATTTAAATAATTTTTTAATCTAAAATATTTGAAACCTATTTCCCTTACCAAAACCTAAATTTTTCCGTTTGGGAAAACAATTAATTCACAAACATGATTGTATAATTCCTTAAAAAAACTATTTTTTTTAATTTCAGACAAAGAATAAATAATTTTTTGGCAATTCCCATGTTTTTCATTTAACCTAATCCCTAAAAAAACATTACAAAAAATTTAAAATTATCCCCTTCTATCGTGTGATCATAAGCAAAAAAACACACACACTCTTTTTTTTTATTTAAAAAGTTCATTGGTTTTTTTTGCATATTCAGTCTTTTTCATTAGGGGTTTAAAAAAAAGATTTTGGGCCCTTTGTTCAAATAAAAAAAGGGATTTGAATAAAAGGGGTAAAAATGAGCTTTTTCCGCTGTTATTCTGATTTAGTATTTTATGAAACTATTTTATTCAGTTCAAATTGTTTTTCAAGTTAGTAGAGTTAAAATTGAAAACTTAAATTGATTTTAAAAGGAAAGGACATATTTTCTGTATGTGTAAAATAAAATGTTTTAAATTCTTACAACTGACTTTAAATAAAGTAGTAATTAGTCATCAATGAGTTTCTACGATGTTAATTTATGAAGGTATTCCTATAATTCCATATAAGAGTACCTTAGAGGTTTTAATGTGAACATATTAACGTATAAATCAATTTTAATCACATATTATTGTCTCAATTTGGTATCAGAAACGTACCGAGATAAATAATGATCATGCAACTTCATAAAGAATTTTAAGATTCATAGTTACTTCTGAAGTTAAAAGTAAAATTCAGCAAGAAATACACACATAATAAATATTTAAATTTGCAGTTTATCAAAAGATGTTGCGAATAAAACAAAGAAATAAATTTATAGAATTACAAAATCATTAAAAAATAATCGGATTTACGCAACTTCAAATATAAATCCAGAGGAAGCTTCTTCAAGGTTTATGATTAATACACTGGCGTAACAAATTCTGAGAGGTCCCTGAACCACAAAACTCCTTCGGGACCCTTTTTTAGAACTGAAAGCCCTGTTAGTATTACTGTAGTTACACCTGTTGGGTCCCTTGTAGAGTAGGGGCCCCGTATCATTGACACGGCGGTATCTACGCCCCTGGATTAATAGTTTGTTTTTCTGGAGAATTAAATGCTCAAGATTCAAGTCCATAAAATTCAATGCTATGCAGAGGATGCACTTTAAATTGTCAAATAGATTTTCTGTGTATACTTTGCAGTTATCAAAGAAAGAGATACAAGCGCATTTGCCTTCTTTGATGTTGAAGAAGTATTAAAATGTTAAGGTTTGGCTCACAAAATAGTGGACAAATAACTCTTACACAGAAAATTTTATACTGAAATGGAATCTCAATATAAATCAATTTTTTTTGCTTAATATTTTTTTGTAAGGATTTCCAGATTGTTTTATCACAACTATTTTAATAATTTCTCACAATTACATAAAACTGAAAAAAAAAATTAAAAAGTTTGAGCTGGAGAAAAATAGTCGACAAAACATATATATAAAAGAATTCCTATAAATTTTCTTGAAATTTAATGGTACACAAAACTTCTTTCAAAAGAATCAAATATTAAAACTCGAAACGTAGATAAATAAAATGCATCCTTCGAATGATAAAAGCAAATATTTGATTTAACAAAGAACAGTTTGGAATAAAATATGTATCAAAGATAACAATACCCATTCAAATATTCTGTTTTGAAAGTCATATAAAAGATCGGAAACGCAAATTGATTTTCGCTATATAGATGAAAATGTCAACGATCTTTGTTACATTGGGAAATTTGTAGGAATCTTCGAATAACATCCTTATTTTCCCTTTTGTATTTTTATTTTAAGTTTTTGTCGTAAGAAAACAGCACAAATTTTAATGTTTAATATTTATGAATTATTTTTGAATAGAGATAATATAAAATTCAACCATACATGTAAAATTATTATTTTTTATACATTTTTTAATTTTGATTAATCTTTATATAAAAGAGTACATTCCTTCATGTTTGAATAGCTAAATATTTTTTAAGTGAAGAGATAACAAAGAAGTCCCCTTTCTTGATGAATCACAAGTTTAGAATAAATGATTTAATCTGAACAAAACATGGAGATTATAGTGAAGAAAAAAAGTGAACAAAACTTTTGTTTTTAATCTCAAAGAAATGTCTTCGATTTTAAGACATTACAAGCTATTCAATAAAGATGTGAACATCTGAAATTCTCCTTTCACATTGTCATTTTGATTTCTCTCTTTTAAAAAACGCATTTTTAAAATTAAAATGTTTATTACTTTATTTATTCGGTAGAAATGTTGATGCATTATTTAGGCGTGATTTGAAAATGCAATACATAAGAATACAGTACATCAAGAGTTATTGATGCTCTTAAAACACATATATAATTTTCACATTGTCATTTTGATTTCTCTCTTTAAAAACGCATTTTTAAAATTATAATGTTTATTACTTTATTTATTCGGTAGAAATGTTGATGCATTATTTGGCGTGATTTGAAAATGCAATACATAAGAATACAGTACATCAAGAGTTATTGATGCTCATAAAACACATATATAATTTTTTTAAATACTTTCTTAAAGACAATTATATATTAGTAGAAAGTATAAGATGATATATATATTTTTGTTACAAAATCACATTATGAAGTTTTACATTTAAATTTAAGAGAGAAAAAAATAAATAATAAGTTGTGAATTATATTTGGCGAGAATGATTAACTTTTGAAAAATATTATTGGCTCAGTTTTGAAGAAATTATCCTAGATATTTACCAGTTTGATTCCCTAGTGTAACCAATTTCAGAGGATCATAAATTTTTTATTGAATAAAGTTATTTAATTAAATTTTTTAATGTGGCTTCCTCCACACAGTATACTTTATTTGC
>BMAV01025320.1:17500-59290 GCA_019973955.1 Trichonephila inaurata madagascariensis | reverse complement strand
CCCCCGAATGGCATAGTATTTTTTTTGGGAAAAAAAGTATTTTGCCTAATAGTTTTTGGGGAAAAAGAGGTTTTTGTTAAGGGATATATGTAATAAATTCCATATTCTTCTTTTTATTAAATAGTTCTTTTCTTGGAGGTTATTAACGACAGATAACTTTGCCCAGATACCCTGTATAAAATGACTAGATATTAATTTTCAAAAAACGTGTGAATAATTACTTTTTTAAATAATATATAGTGTTCATGAATTTAAAATTTGTTTTTGTGGCTTTTTAAGTATATAAAAGATATGAATTTCTACTTAACAAATTTTTCTTATTAACGAACTTTTTTAGGCATTTAGCAACTTTGTTAAAAGGAGGACCGACTGCATATAAACAGATAAACGCTTTCTAAGCTGCCCAGCTAGTATGATGGATATAACCCTCGGCTTGTGTAATCCACAGTAGGTTCGGGTTCGAATCCCGAATAAGGCATGGATGCATTTTCTTCGGGAAAAGAAGTCGGACTTTCGCCTCCAATGGATTCCCGTCTCGGAAGGAAAGCAGCGCAACTCTTTTTGTTATATGCAGGAATCATCATCTGTAATAAATGTCCATATTCTTCTGTTTGTATTGTATGTTTATGTTCTTCCACTTGTGTATTTAATATGTATCCCAGGATAAAAACACACGACAACAACGCTTCCTAAATGAAACATTTATTTCTCAGTTATTAAAAGATAATTCCAATATAATGTATAAAATATAAATTACAAGATT
Organism: Trichonephila inaurata madagascariensis; assembly: GCA_019973955.1. Classification (NCBI taxonomy): domain Eukaryota; kingdom Metazoa; phylum Arthropoda; class Arachnida; order Araneae; family Nephilidae; genus Trichonephila; species Trichonephila inaurata. The sequence continues at coordinate 58,527 of BMAV01025320.1, read as the reverse complement.
TTGAAAGTTTATATTGATAGTATTAAAATACTTACGAAATTTGTCTAAAAAATTCATACTATTTCAAACATACAGACTTATTAATAAGTTTATTTAATGGGATTTATTATTATCTAATTCTATATATTGAAAATTTCATCATGAACTCCTTAATTCAAATTAGGTTTCCCGAAAAACAATTTTTTTCTCTTGTGGACCCTTCAAAGCTTTTATAGACCCTGGGAGTTCATCAGGACCTGGAAAAGGCTTTTAAAAAACTTCTCTCCCTCTCCATTACCCATTTGTGCCGGATACAGAAGTTTATTCATCATTGCGAATGTGTCACGCAACGTTGAACTATGGTCAAATGACGAGGTTGGCACCCGATCTGGCATTCCACTCTCCGCATCCACACCACGCCAAATTTTCAGGATTCTCCGCAATTATTCGGGGGTAAAATTTCTGGCTAACTGCCATTTTGCTAATAGGAAAAGCGTGTTTCTTTATTAGATGCATCTTCAAGTTGGTAAGAATGTTCCAGAAGCCTATCTTCAATTGATTATGAACGACTTAGTATTTTTTTCTGTTAGCTTTCCTTAAACATTTCATGGGTAAAAAAAAAGAAGCTATGAAGAATAAGGGTTTCTTTTCAGCAGGTGAATGATTAGAGAACGGATGAAATATTACCGCTTAAGATGTTGGGAGGCTGCCTGCGCAGCGAAATGGATCTGATTCACGAGCTCGCTCACTGCTATTTTTTTTGTTTCATTTTTTATCGTTTTAATAGCTCACATTGTTTTTGTATACATACAAAAGTTTGTATCTTTAAACGATTTGTCTCCTTATACTAAAACTATATATCAATAAAACCAATATTTTACGAAGGCAATTAAATAGAATTTCATTTTGAGCATAGCAAAGTATGGATTTTTTTTTACAGTTTTGTAAAATTAATTAGTTTTTAAAAATATCTGATTATATGAACATTTTCTGCACTGATATAAGAACATCACTGTGATATATCATATGATATATGAACATCACTGTGAGATAAGCGATACAGTAATATCTCAACTAAGTTACGTTATCTGACTGTGAATATCTTCTGCACTGATATATGAATATCACTGGAAAATAACAGTAAAACATAGTTTGTATCTGCGGCTGCTGATATCTTCTGACTGATTATGAATCTGTGATTAACTATAATAGAATATCACTGTGAGATAAGTGATACAGTAATATCTCGACTACGTTACGTTATCTGACTATGAATATCTTCTACACTGATATATGAATATCACTGTGATATAACATATAATATGAATATCACTGTGAGATAAGTGATACAGTAATATCTCGACTACGTTACGTTATCTGACTGTGAATATCTTCTGCACGGATATATGAATATTACTGTAAGGTAAGTGATACAGTAATATCTCTACTACGTTACGTTATCTGACTATGAATATCGTCTACACTGATATATGAATATCACTGTGATATATCATATGATATGAATATCACTGTGAGATTAGTGATACAGTAATATCTCGACTTACGCTACACCGACTTACGCGAATTCAGAGTTACGCGATTTTCAAATCTCGCCGATTCTCTCTCATCCTCTTTTTTTTATACTTAAAATTTTTTTTAAAATTTTAGTCTCTGAAACTTAGGCGGAATTAATGCCAGACATTGCTGAAAATGGTAATTTGATTGAAGAAGTTGCTGATTTTTCAAAGCAAATAAATTTAGATGTGGATAGTGATGACGTTCAAGAATTGCTGGATTCTCTCCCACAATCAGGAGCTGACAATGGATGAGCTCATAGAAATGCACGAGGAAGAGCAATGAAGAATTTGAATCTTTAGACTCGGTTCAATCAGAAATTCGAATGATTCTTGGTAATTTGACAGAAGGCATCAGTTTAATTGAAAAGGGGTTAAAAAATATAATAGTATTTCAGAAAATATGTACTCCAACGAAGAGAGTACTTTTTCAGCAAAACAAGGATTAAAAATTATTATCATGCTACAAAGAAATTTTGCGGGAGAAAAAAAAAACTCTTTGAGTCAGCTTCATAGATTTTACGAAACTTTCTTCATCCAAATAACTTTGTGACGGGCTCATCACGCGTTTCCTACTAAAATCTCCTCTTGGGTTCCTTGGGGCCGAAAAGGGCAAATTCTTTCCAACCAAATCCAGAAGCGAAACGTGAACATGCAAATTAGAAACCTTTTAAATAGCAGAAGTTTAACGTAAGCGTATGATCTATTGGGGAGTGATTATACTAGTCTGGTTTAAGCGCGTGAACTGAAGGAAGAGAAGAAAGCCGTCGTTGAGTGTGAAGCTATCCGTGACAGAACGATCAAGTCAAGGTGGATCCAATTCCACGCGAGTTATTACAAAGATATTGAGGATCCGAGAGGATTGCGATTAAACAAGAGATTAAGGTAGGATAATTCTAGTATCCATTAGTAACTGTGATATAAACAGAGATTTGGAATAGAAGGGAAAGTGAAATATAGTGGTTAAGATCGCGCTTATTTGGTAATACGTATTGTGTGTTTTCTCACCTCGGATCCGCTAAGTTATAATATAAATATTATCATTGTTAGTGTTTAAGTTAAGATCTTAATAAAGACATTTTAAGATCACGACAACGCATGGTTCTTCATTCAATCCCACACCTCTATATCACTAAGTTAACTTAGGAGTGAGGTATCATCCACGGGGGAATACTTTACAACTTTGGTTTACGATTTTGTATTTGTGTTATCTACGATTTTACTAAACATTTTTTTTTCTAAATTATTATTTTCTTTCGTCTCTTGCCCCAAATGAAAAATAATATATACGTGCTTATATGCGAAATTATACCCCGACTTACACGATTCCAACTTGCGCGGTTATCATTCAGTCCCACCCATCGCTTAAGTTCGTGGCCGTGGTAGCCTAGTGGTCAAGGCATCGGAACGTGCCTGGCGTGTCATGAGCTCGAGCCCAGTACCACTTAAAACCTTCCGTGTAGGGGAGCGATGCATTTTAAATCTGTCGAGAGATCAAACGTCCTCCCGTTGGTGTGGTGTGGAAGTTAGGAGAGTGGGGTGCTAGCTCAGGTGTCATCCTCGTCACTTGACATGGTTCAAAATTACGAGATCCGTCGCCAAACGCCCTCGTGTAACTGAACAGTGCGACGTTAATATTCACTCATCGCTTAAGTTCAGAGTATTACTGTGTTTGCAATTCCAAGACCCATGTACGAACCCTTTTATGTTAATGACGTAATAGTTAAATTATTTTGAATAAGAGTGGTGCATTATGTTTCGATTTTATATAAAACCCTACTTAACATTGGTTTAGCTAATCGTTTGGGGCTTTTTTTAAATCTCACATCCCAAACAATTTGCTTTCATTGTTGAATTTTCTGAAACTTAATCCCAAGAGCCTTGTTGGAACGGTGGAGCATTCTTGCGTGCGGGTGTAAATCGGCTTCTGGGCTATTAATTTGATATTTTTTGATGGTATTGTGAATTATGAGCTCTATTTAAATATTTTAAAGAACAATTTGAAATGGTACGACCAAAATTTGGATACTGGAGAGGACTTCATTTTTTAACAAGATAATGACGACAAGCGCACTGCTCTGAATGTACACCGCTGTGTCTCAATTGTCGCAAATTCTGAAGAAGCCTCTTAAATCACCGGACTTAAACCGAGTATAATATATTTTGTGATAATTTGATTTTAAAAAAAGAAAACATGAAGTAAAAACAATAACCACGGAACAATGGAGGCACATCGATGCAAAATTACAAAAAAACTGATGAGATTTTTACCAAGACGTTAAAAAAAGTTATTGCAGATGCTGAAATATATCCTACTAAGTACTATAAATTAAGAAAGAAATACAATAGTTAAAGCTGCGTTGAGATTTTTTTCTAAGTGCAAGATTTTTGTGGCTTAATATTTTAGTAGTTTGTTGATTATTAATTTTTCAAAATAATAATTACATCATATTTTGAAAATTGATTATGTTATTTGAATAAGAACTAGTTGCAGATAGAATAAAAAAATACAATTATTTGATATATTAATTTTTATTAATCGAAAACATTAAATTTTATCGAAAATTGTGAGTGCACGAACACTTGTGAGACCACTGTAGAATCGTTTTAAAATATGAAATTCTACACGAATTAAAAATTGTATTTTGGAATGAGTTTAATTTTATCAAGTAAATATATAATAAATAGCTTCAATAAATATAATAAGTTTGATAATTGCAAATTATATTAAAATAAAATTAACACAATTATTGTAGTGTTATTTTGCTTAAAGTTCCATAAATATAATGATAGTCAAGTAATGTGGTTTTGATAAATTTATAAGGCGAAAATTCCAATGAAATTCGAAAATATCATTTGTTTTGAAGTCAAGATTTGGAAATGTAACTGGTTTTAATGGTAAAATATGTTTCTAAAAATTGTGGCGTGTTGGTCATTGGAGAGATATTTTTAACTATATCTTCAATACTAAATGGATAACGGAAAAGGTTGACCGGATAGTCAAAGCTTGCGTGTGATGTTCGGCGGGGAAAAAAAGAGAATAAAAAACGCTATCGCATATTCTGCATAAATGAACATCGCTTACCTTTTTGTCAACTTTTGCCAAGATTATGTTTTGTGTGACACATTTGACGGAGTCATCATGTCTTGCGTGAATAAAGGGAATTTTGTCTGGCTCACCGCCTACTTTTTTTTTTCACACAGTTTGGAGTTATCAAACCTTTTCTTTCTTTCTCAAAGCGTTTTTTCAGAAAAAAAAATGTATCTCTCCTAAGCTAACTTTTATTCGTATGTCAAGTGTATTAAAGACACGGAGTACTATTCTCGCATGGAATATTCTTTTTGAGTTTAAAATATATTGAAGAAAAGTGTTAAAAAGTATTTTAAAAATGTTTTGGAAAGTAAAAAAGTTTTATTTTCATAATTGCTAGTTTATGAGCGAATAATCGAAAAAGAAACAAAATCGTTTGCTTGGAATTTAACGTTTCAGATGATTGCAAGAGAAAAATAATTAACATCTGTGCTCATTTTTACAGAAGACGATGCAAATGTGATGTTTGGCAATGCTTAAAAAAATTTTTTTTTTAAGAAAAACTTTTTCTATTATACATAGAAAAAAGAATTAATCTGATTTTTTATTGTGAAATTCAGCCGTTGAGTTTTTAAATGTCAAGTTCTACAAACAAAATTATAGCTTTTAAAACTAAATGTTTGTTTAAAATTATAATGCGCAAGTCTTATAAAAAATTGTATAGTATCAAACTGGATGAGGAAATAAGGCATTACAAATCTTGGCTTGTGAATTAGAAAATTGAGTTTAGTAATAAAACTATTCTTGAAAGTGAACAAAATTAAAATTATTACTTTCAAAGAGCGCACGCGGCAATATTCATAATGTATGTACAGCCCCAATTATGGCAGACAAAGACATTTTGGAGTTTGTTCAAAGCTAAAAAAATATCTTTGATACAGATTCCGACGATGAAAATAAATTGAATAACGCAGCTCGTGTTCCCACATCATCCGAAATGAGGAACGTCATAAAAAAGTATGCGCAGTTATTTAGACTCAATGATGAAATGAATAAGAAAATGGTAAATTTGTTGACAATTTGATGCTAAAAAAACAACGAAAAGAAAAATATTAGATTATTTTCCAAAAACTCAATAAATATTTTATTTTTCAAAAAATTTGATAATTTTGTATTGAATTTCTTTAAATTTTTGTGAATGTTTTTGTTTTATTGATTTTTATTAAATCTATACACATGTATATGTTACCGGCAAAGTATGAAATCCGGAATTCTATAAAATGCCTAAAACTAGCCGGCAATGTATGAAATGATTTTTATTTCATACATTGCCTAGGCATTCTATAGAATGCCAAATGAGAAACCGGCAAAGTATGAAATACAGCAATTAGCTGAGTCATTGGTGGGGGAGGAGAGCGAGGGGATGACTTGTGTGTACGTGCGACCCTTTGATTGACAGGGGATAGCATTATTAGGAAATAAAACTATTAGGACTATAAAACTAACTAAAATTAGGACTATAAAATAGCATTATTAGGACCTTTTTTTCATACTTTGCCTAAACAGCATTTGGCATTCTATACAATGCCTAGGCAAAATATGTAATAATTCTCCTATTTCATACTTTGCCTAAGAACGTCAGACATTCTATAGAATGCCTAGGCATTTTATAGAATGCCGGCATTTCATACTCTTTGCCGGTAACATATACATATCTCTATGTAAATAAATTAAACCTAATTTTGTTCATATTCCAATTTTTTTTTTGCAATACCCTTTAACAAGAAAAAAATATTCCAGTCTTTCATTTTCGTGTTAATCCTTTATGTACCGACGGTACTTATAAGTACCACTCACTTTAAAATTACATAGAATAATCATTTTTACGAATACTCTAATGATACTTAGCAGGAACATTCTTTTAAATCCACTTTTCCAACATAAATGGAAGTACGGGTTCTATGCTGCGTATTTTAGCGGGAAGGCGAATAGTTTTATAGTAGAAATTGCGTTTTCAGCTGACGGCATTTCCAGTGGATTGTGAAGATTGTCATTTTTGTTCCGAAAAATGAGTGAGTGAAAATTTACGCCTCACTGCTAAGCTACACGAGGGCGTTTGGCGATTGACCTCGTAATTTTGAACCATGGTAAAGTGATGTGGACGACACCTGTGTGAGCTGGCTCCCTTCTCTCCTAACTAACGCACCACACCAACGGGAGGACTTTTGAGCTCTCGACAGATTTAACGTGCATCACGCCCCTACACGGCGGGTCTTTAGTGGTACTGGGCTCGAACTCATGACAAACCAGCCACGATCCGATGCCTTGAACACTAGGCTACCACGGCCACTTCTTCCGAAAAAATAGTTAATGTCAGTAGGTGTCTTAGTTTTTTTTGTTGTATGTTAATGAAGACCTTAGAAAACGATTTGACTATTAATTTTAAATGAACAGTGTGTATAATTAATTTTTTAATTAATTAATTAGCTCTAACTAATTACATTTCTCAAAGTGGAGTATTTTATTTATGTATATCCCTTAATTTTTAATGTAGTGATTCAAAAAAATATTGCATTAAAAAAACTGCTGTAAATCATAATGAGGTAGATAGAGAGGGTTACGCGATTTTCACTGTACATACAGTAATTAACTGAATTGGGGGTATGTCTATCACTTCCGGTATGCGTGCGTTGATTAAATCATTAGAAGAAAAAAATTTGATGTGTAAAGGAAACTTCTATCTGAGATAATAATGTGGTCGGTAAAAAGCCGAAGATGATTACGATCACAAACTGAAAGCGGCGGTGTTGCTGTCCGGTCGTGGGTTAGAATCCTGGTTCCTATGAAGATCCGTCGACTAAAGAGGCTGATGCCATCATAATTTGGAAGTCTGGAAATATGGAAATGAAGGTGTGAGAATTACATTATACAAACGGAAAGTCGTATTAAGAGAGCCATTTAGAGTAGAAATGTAATTTAAGGCTACATAGTACCCTTTTTCAAAAAATGTTTTTGGAGACAGTTACAGTAAAAATAATTTATGTTTTATATTATATTATTAAGCTGATTCTGCAAGTAAAATGCCAGTTTGACCAGCCATTTTTTTACAATTTTAAAAAATTAGGAATTTAAGTTCTTTCAAACTCTTATATAAAATATTCAATTTTTTAAATTGCTTAGACCTTTTATTTATATTTCTTAGATTATTGTGAGCAAAATTTAGTATGGATTTGAAAATCTATTCGCTTGTTGATTTTTAATAATTATTTTTCTAGAAAAACCTGGTAAAGAACAAAAGAAAATTTTTAAAATATCAACTTTAGCATTTTTAAAAAAAATAACTAAAGATATCAGCCCTAAATCCATACGAACTTTTGTAGAACATACATTTGTGAGTACATACAAAAAATTTCGAGGCACTTTCTTGAACAGTAAAAAAGTCTTAGGGCTTAGAAAACACGTATACCTTCAAAACTGAAAGTCTTAGAAAAACGCATTTAAAGTTTGTAAAGGCATAGAACAAAAACTTATTAAAAAATTAGAGCTTAACGAGCATTATATGTTATTTTCCAATTTATTTTCTACATTGAAAAACTATTTTAATTAAATATGACCGAAAATAATATTTTTATTTCAAAATATAAGTTTCATAATATTGATAGTATATGTTAAAATGACAGTTTATTCAGCTAATCTTAACCTAATATTTTCACAAAAGTTTTGAAACACATGTATACATATTAAAAAATTCACAATACTCACAAAATCAAAACATGCACTGAAAATTTACAAGTCATTCAATTAAAAAAGAGAGAGAGAACCAGGAATTCAGAAATAAATTACTGTGATGGGGTATGGTGCCATGTATTGGGATCTTTGTTACTCGTGAATGAATACTGACTAAAAATCAGCAATCTTTACTTTCTCCTCTTTGTAACTAGAAAAACTTAACAATGCCACTTGTGGCACACAGTGTTTCCAGTAGGGGGAGAGAAAATTGCTTTTTAGTTCTAAAAGGGCCGAGTGAAAGGGATATTTTGACTTAGAATCAGCCGAATTCTAAAGGTTAGAATGCCAAGTGATACCTTGCAAAGTGGAATCTATCTCCTGTTAAGATGAAAGTTGTCAGATGATGGTTGCTCTCGTTCATCCTTTGTTGTTCACTGCAATTGGTTATTCTTACATCGAAATCGCGGGATATACTCACTGTACATCGGCTCGAGAAAATCCCAGGTTCTGCGAAATTTTTGAAAGGGAATGACCCATTTATCAGAGTTCCCAACATTTTGAAGTCTATCAAGTGAGCTTAATTATTCGTATTAACCGCTCTACAGACACCCAATCAGCATGGTGGTTATGACACTCGGCTTGCAAGCGAGTGGACTCGGATTCGAATCCCGAACAAGGCATGAAAGTATCTTCGGGAAAAGAAGTCGAACCGCACCTGAGATAGTTTCCCGTCTTGAATGAAAAGCAGCGCACCTCTTTTGTTCTATGCTGGAATCATCGTAAATTTCCTTGTTAGAATTTCGTGGATTGAAAGGATAGACACACTTTGTGAAGGGGATAGGTAACGAAAATTTATCTTCATAAGATATTCAATATTTCAGTTTTGCAAACAAGAAAGGGATGTGCTTTGCAGATTAGAAGTTAATCTTCATTGACCATCTTTTGTAGTAATCCAGCCTATAAGTTTTTGGTTCATAAACATCAGGGTATCTTAAAATTTACCAAATTTTTTGCTTTGACACAGAACGAGAGTAAAAGTTTCTTGGATTAATCCCAATTTCTCGGACCCATTATCTGGGACCACTTAGAAACTGGCAACCGCGAACTATCTCCGTCGTAATAGAAGGTTAAACCCTATATTTAACAAGCAATTTTCTTTGCTCTGATTTTAACTTTTCTTATATACTGTATTATTAGATTAACTTAATTATTTCACTTAAAACACTAATGGTAATTAAATTAATCTAATTTAACAGCAATTATACGGAGGTGAGATTTAAAGAGGCCCATGGTACTCTTCTTAAATATTCTCCCTTTTTTTACAATGATATAAATACATTTTCCAATTAAAAGAAAATTAAAGCCTAACTATGTATTAATGATCACTGAGATATTATGGAATAGTTTTATTTTGAAGTGTTTTGTGAACTGTTGATGTATTCGAAAAAACAATCAGGTACTGAGAAATTTGAAAATTGTTTTATGAAAAAATTATTATTCTACTGATTGTTTTACTACTACTACTTTAAACAAAGCGATTTTGTATCAATACTTTAATTTGTGTAGCATTATAAAACTTCATCAAAACTTGCACAAAACACAAGCAGTATGTTAAAAATCTTTTTTTTCCTTATACAAAAATAGGTAAGCAAAAACAAAAAGCAACAATATAAAATTTTCTGAAATATGATACAAATAATATATATATTTGAAATTTAAATAATTATGATAATTGTTGCAAATAAAGCATTTATATATATAAAATCCTCCTTTGAGTAATAGTATACTTTTGATTTATTTGTATAATTGGAACACGTTCTAATTATATATAGTCAGTTCTCTATTTATTCCCGCTGTCTCTATATAAAGAAAATAATAAACTATGCATGTATAAAAGCTATATGTTATTCATTTCTTACGTATGTTAGAATACGTTCTGCTCATAAAAAAATATTGTCCATAACAAAATTATCTTATTTAAAACTGAAAACAATAGATATTCAACAATTATTCTACGTAATAATCAATAATAATATATTTAAAATCAAATTTATCGATAACTGATATGTGCATACATTTGCCTCCACATCACAAATATTTATACGTTTTGTATAGTACGTTAACTTTTATATCATGCTTTAAGAGCTCATATATATTCTATACTGTTAAGGTAATAGATGGTGCTGTTTTAACAGCGGTGTTGTGCACAGGGACGTCTTAAGACTTCTTGAGGCACTAGGCCTCTACGCAAAAGTAGGCCCTCAAAGGCAAAGTAGACCCTGGGCCCCTAGAGAAATGTAGGCTCCCCTATGACCCAAAAAAGGAATAGGCTACATACGTTGTCAAATACTCGTAATAACACATAACCCGAAACAAATAATTGTGCACGACTTAGAATCGTACAAACAAGCTCGACCCATTGCCACCTTTTGACTATATGAGTAATGATGGTGTTTGGTGATAGGCCTAGGCCTATATATGGTCAACCGTCATTACATGTACCCAGTTGACATATCGTCCGAAATTCCCTTTTTTTTGGAGAATACAACCGGAAATAACATTTCACCTTTGAAATTATTCGATTAATGGTCTTAATAAGACTGAGTTGAGAGCAAAACAAGGCATTCATTGTGGCCGAGGCCCCGAGGCCAGTTGGCCCATGACTTAAGACGACCCTGGTGGTAGGCCTGACCTACGACGGTCATCACCAGGGGCCTAGTTGCCGCCGTATCAATGATACCCCTTATTGTGTAATATTTTGACACTTTCAGATACATTTTATTAATATGATTATATTTTTTTCCAAAAAGTAGAAGGTAGAAATTCCCTTAAGGAATTTTGACACAGGGCCACTCGGGACTCTCTACGTTAGCGATCCTCATATGTAGCTAGTTGACACATCATTCGAAATTCCTAGTTTTACGGATAATACAACCGTGAATAACATTTGATTGTTGAAATTATTCGAATCACGATCTTATTAAGGTTGAGTCGAGAACGAGACGAGGGCCCCATTGTGGTTGAGGCCTTGGGCCCGAGCCCAGTTATCTCATTTTTCAAGACGTCCCTGGTTGTGCAATTGTATTCCGGATAGTGTGGGGGAGTTATGTGTATGACAGGTAAGAGAGAGAGGAGTGTGAGAGTAGAGTATGTGTGTGTGTGAAGTAGCTTAGAGTGATGTATAAGGTGCAAGCAGTTAGTAAATGTAAATACAGTTGTTATTTGTTACTAAAGTGGCAGTTAATTTTAGATGGATAGTATCCTCAATTCATATATTTTATATATTAAAGTATATTAATTTTTATTCTATAAATCTATAATTGATTTCATAATATTTCATTATTATACGCACCTTATATTCTGGCGTATAATGCGCACCTATACTTTCACATTTTTTAAATTATAGGCATATTCGGAGTATAAAACGCCCTCCCCTCTTTTTACGAATAAACTTGAAAAGTTATGCGCAATGCTCCTATCTTCTGAAATCTTGATATAGCATGTGTGAGTGGATAATAAAAACATAGACTGAAATTAAACCTGACGTTATTAAAAAGTCATCTAAAAATGTAGTACAGTAATACCTCGACTTAAGCAAATTCAGTGTTATATACGTGATTTTCTAATCTCATTTATTCTCCTTTGGTTTGAGGAAAAAAATTTGGTAAAATTTAAAGTAATGAGATTGAAGAATTTGCACATCTTGCGAGGGAAATATATTTAGGATAGTGATGACGTTCAAGAAATGCTGGATTTTTAGACCATCAGGTGCTTACAATTGATCAGCTCATAGAAATGCAAGAGCAAAAGCAAGGCATTGAAGTCTGAGTCTTAAGACCCAATTCAATCAGAAGATCGAATGACGGTTGGAAATCTGACAGAAGGTCTCAGTTGATTGAAAAAAGGAGTTAAATTTCAGAAAACACATAGAATCCATCAATGAGCATATGTTTTCAACAAAACAAGGAATTAGAAAAATATTAGCATGCTGCGAGGAAATTTTGAAATACCGTCGAGCCGCAAGTCCTCTCGTGTTGTTGGTGGAAAGGGTAGAGTGGTGGGAGGCCCCTGACCATCCCCAGGTGTCCTCCCTCAAAATTGGGGTAGAAACGAGCCAAATCGTCCTCTCACCTGTATGGTGCTCAAAACTACGACTAACGACAGGCGTCACTTAGCCCTTTACCATGATGAATTTTGTGGGCCTTGATCAGGCCTTTGCCGCGCGCGCGCGCGATCATCTGTAGCAACAACAATAACATAATAAACTGTACAAATTATAAAGATAAGTATTATAAATTTTGCATATAATTTTGAATATGGCACACACACACACAATCCCATGGAGTCACTAGTAATTATTAAACTTGTTCTTAACTTAGTATTGAGATGAATTAATGATCAAATACATTGTGCATACTGATACATTTATAATTCTATTACTTCATTGTAAATGTGCTGTTTTAATTATCTCAGAATGTATTTCGTTTGCTTTCAGTAAATTAAAAACCTTTTAAGATCTTTTACTTTTGACTTTTTTTAATATGCTCGCGCCCCTCTAATAGGATTATCACGCCTCTTAGGGGAGTGCGCTCCACAGTTTGAGAAACTCTGCAGTACATTGTATATAAGCTTAAAGAAAAACATTTGTGGAAAAAATATATCTTATGGAAATGGATCCATCTCTTCTTTTTCTAATTAGAAAAAAGTTCCATAAAACAAAAAAATAATACTAACCTAATCAATATAATTAAGGGTGCTATTTTCTCACGAAATAAATTAATGTTGGTTCAAGATAATGTTTTTTGCCATATGCATGAAAGAGATTGTAAGTGTACATAAGGCTCATATGTGGTAAATATGTTCCATTTTCTTTGAGTATTGCTTTAAAAACTAACGTTTTCTGAAGAGCTGAAAAGCGAATCAGCTCTTGAAAATGTTAAAATAAATACCCTTTAGAATTGAGGACTGTGTGATCTGCCACTGAATTCGCTGACTCAACAGAACACTTGTTTCGACTTTTTGTACTCGCTAGTCTAAAAAACAACACTAACATCAAAAGGGAGGGAAGAAGGAGTTCTTTTTAAAGCTCGAGGAGTAGATAGAATTATGATTATTGTCACGAAATGTACAATTACCACCGGAAAAGTGAAAGAAAACACAAATAATCGAATGAAAAAAAAAATGCAAAAGTGTGTCACGTTCACAAGGTTATCACAACAAGGTGGCAAAAAATGGCTTCGCATAGCATCTCCAAGTGAACCTAGACGTGTGTTGCTCGAGTAGTAGGAAAAGATCGGAGAATGTGGCGACAACAGAAGAGGGTTTTGGAAGTTCGAAAAAAAGGAAAGTCGGAAACAATTAAAACAACAAAACGTTTAGCTTTATTGGCAATGAGTTCTTGACGTTTCGCTTTTCTTCCGCTAGGTGGCCTTTCTATTTTGAGCGGTAAAAAGTTAATGCTGTAAAGAGAATAAGCGAAGTCAACTGACACGTTAAAAAAAGGCTTCATAGACTTGTACCGTTTAGGTGTACAGGATCAAAATTTAATTTGTGATATTTTTATTTCTATTTAAAGCTAGTGGTTTGCCACCGGTAGTGGACAAGCGGACGTCATACTTCGAGAAGCATCCCAATGGTAATTAGTTGTTTTTGTTTTTCTTCTCTTTTTTTATGTTTTGTTTTTTATCTCGGGGCATATCACACTTTAGTGTTTGAAGGTCTTGGTGACTGCAAGACTACAAAGGCTTTTCTAAAGTTAGAAAAAGGCTTGTATCGTTATACTCCTTTGATTGAAGTTCATGTTTTAAAATAAAGTTAAACTAATGTTTATTCCTACAGGTTAAAAAATAATTAGAATTTAATTTATCAAGTTTTAAAAAAATTTAAATCATGGTGAAATAAGCAATTTATTTTTGTTGTAAAATTATAAATATACATAATTGACTTAAAGGTTTGTACTAGAAAAACGTTGTATTGTATTATAACACATATAATTAATAATATACTAAACATTACTGTAATCTAACTTAATAGTACTCAATAGGCAAAAAAAAAATAAATAAATAATAATACAGGATAAAGTAGAATATATATATATATATATATATATATATATATATATATAAAATACACAATTATTTAAAAGATAAATAGCATATTTATACATTTCCAAAATACGTTGTCTTATTAAGGTTTATAATATTAAAAAAGTTAAAAGTTTTGAATTTTTATTTTGCAACTCAAATAAAATAACATGGGTATGTAGCCTCTTTATATGAGACCAATCTTTAAGAAATTTATCATTAAATTTACAATGGAAAAAAGATAAAATTCCAAATAAAATATTAAATTACCTACGTCGAGAAAAAAAAAATCCCAGTTATTTCTAAATATCGTTATTTATTTATTTGTATTTACATATACAATGGTAAATATTAAAAAAGAATAAAATTCCTGAAATTTAATTCCTTTTCCCTTCTACTTTTAAAAATCGCATACCTATTCCATGATCAAGTTATACTTACATTATATAGAAATGAATATATTAAGAAAATATAATGATTGGTTATACAGTATAAAAATACTGTAGTTTAAAACAATTTTCACATTTTTCTTTGATTTATATATATATAACAAATATATACAAAACATCTGATTTAAATTTTAAAAAAATTAATTTAAAATTTGTAAGAATATTAAATTTTAATGGAATCAATATTTTTCAAACTTTAATAAATTTTCAAAACTCTTCCAATAAAAATTTAATTAAAGTTCAAATTATTTTAAAAATATAAATATATATACACGTATAAAACTTAAATAATTAACATAAAATAAATATATTTAAAAACATAAAAGTAATTTGCCTTATTTTGAACATGCTTAAATAAAAGAGGAACTAATTACAACAACAACAACAACAAAAACATGACGACGGTTTAAAATTTATATCTCTTTTTTCACTGTTTAGAGATATACTTGTTTATGGGAGATTCTGTGTTTCATTTTGAAACCTAAAATTACTTCTCAGGCAATGAAGTAAAACTATAGCGAAAGTAGCAGCAGTTTTTTTTAAGACTTCAGAACAAAAGAACTTGGGAATGGGCCAGAAGATCTTGAGCATATATTAGAAACATAATATCCGTGAACATTACACACATATCCTTTTTAAATTTATATAATTATGTACAATAAATATTGAATTGTTAAATTTTATAGAAAATTTATTTCTGTTGCTATAACATGCACCGAGTAGTTATGTTATGAATATCCCGTCAATATCTTGTTGGACCGCATATTGCCTTTAATACAACCTTGAATTTTCTTGGCACGGACTTGATGAGAACGTTGTTGGGAAAATTAAGTACAAACTTGAAGATTACATTTTCTAGTAGTAGGATATTAGATGGTTATGGATCTAGATATCGGATGGCTTTTCAGTCTTGTCCAACAAATTTTCTATAAAATTAATATCCTGGGATTGTGGGGGCCAACTCTAGTACAGGATGTACTACGTCAGAAATGTTATTTAGGCATGATGTCTTTGTTCAGACATCCATGTACATGAAATAAAGGGTCAAAGTATGTCAGAAGAACATTCCACAAATTATCAAATCATTTCCACAGACTTAAGTGCTATATCAATACCTTAAGAGGATATGCTTTTGTGCGTTTTCTGCCAAACCTTCCACTATCTGGATGATGTAACTTACAACCTCTGGCAATAAAGTTCGGTAAATAGTCTTGTAACATTAACGCAGATGAAATATTAACGAAAGTTGCCTTACTGTCCTTCGAAATAGTCGTTTTCCATAACTATGCATCTCTGAGATCTGCTATACATGTCCTGGAAACTTTGCAAGAAGTCTTTTTTGGGGATGGAGTTCAAAAGCCTCGTCACGTTTCGTTGGATGTCAGGAATATCGTCAATTCTGTTTCCTTTCAAAGCGAGTTTGAGTCGTGGGAATAGGAAGTAAGTCTGGAGGATAGAGAGATCAGGCGATAATGGTGGATGTTCAATTTGAATCATCCTCTTTCTTTGCCAAGAACTGTTTGACGATATTGGCTGTGTGAGGGCGAGCATTGTCGTGAACAAAACAAAACAAAAAAAATAATCATGAACCTCTTTGGGCGAACTGGGGTCGTACCCCTGCGTAGACGTTTCATGAAACGGGTCAACATTTCAATGTACTTTGCAGCATTCATCGTCCAGCTATCATGCGCGAAGTTAATCGACGATCTTTTGTGATTAATTTACTCACTCTCTCAATGTTTCGTCACTGACGGAGGTCACCAGTCTTTCGCTATGGGGGTTGTCAGAAACACTTCCCGGCCCTCTCGAAAATGGGTGAACCTCTCGTACACACACTTCATGGACAGTGCTTGACCTTCACAAACATGTACCAGCATCGAATTAGTTTTTGTCTGTGTTTTGCCAAGCTTAAAACAAATCTTTAAATTGATCTTTTGTTCGTTCATTTTCCTGTTCTCAGTTAAGAACCAACGCACTAAACAAACACTTGGTAAAACAAGTCTAACACGGAACACAAAAGAGGCTCAACTGAACAACGATGGGGGCAGATGGTCCACACCTGCCTCTACGTATGTAAAGCGTTTTGTTTCGCCAGTGTTGCCAGCTCGGCCGTTCTGACTTCATTCACCGAACTTTATTGTCAGAGGTTGTATAGCAGTATACATTACTTTCTTTCAATTTTCCACCGTTCAAACCTTGTGAATTTGAGATGTTTTAACAAGTAGACAGCCAATGCAATTCATACCTCCTTCCATGCATAATACGACAAAAATTGCTCTCAGAGATTCTTTGAGGAATTTTTTAGAAAAGATCTACTGCCTTTTTCTGCGCTCTTACCAATCTGTTTTCTTTCACAATTTGAGAGATATTATTCCGTTCCGCCCGATTATTCTAAATTTAGTGTGGATTACAATTTGCCTGTTCAGTTCGTCTTTTGTCTGATGTTCCAGTCGGAAACGCTTTCTCTATAGCTACTTGCGAACATTTTACAAAACGGTTGGTTTGGCTAATACGTGTATTATGGCTACTTCTTGTGTCCTATGTTCAAAGTCTGTCAATTTCTCCTTTTCCATATATTTACCAGTAATTCATTTACTCTTCTGTGTTTCAGAATCTCAGCTTTTTTATGCTCAACTCTCTCTCTGGCGGTAATGCTACGACACAATTGTTTATTTGCATGAAACTGTTATGTGATCATGACAAAGTGACCGCATAATACAGGTTTCTTCCTAAGCAACGTTTTAATAACGGTCATATTTTAATTAAAAATTGAATAAAACCTTCGAAATTTCTTAGGAGTAATAACACGCTTTAGGAAATTATTTCCTATCTTTTCATTATGTTCAAAGTTAATATGCTGTTTTTGTCAAAGAGCGAAAGTGAAACTCTGAACATATTACCAGAGAGAAAACCTTTTTCGATGTATAAATAAATTTGTTTCGTTTAATGGAAATGTGTGTGTCTTTTTATATACTATGCAGCTTCTTTTAAAAGTAAAAATATTCCATAAATACTCTGTTATTCCCCTTTTAATTTCTAATATGAAAATCATATTTAGCGGTATACATTATGGAAGATTAAATATGGATCAACATATAGTATTAATAACCGTCAGTTTTCTATATCTTGAATTAATTTTATGATTATTATACAAATTTTAACGAATAAATACGATAAAATGGTATAAATTTGGTTTAACTATTAAAACGATTGATTCGAAAACTTCGATGGTTGTTTAATGAATTTTTACTCAACTCTGGATGAAACTGACTGATCATGGCAAGTGGCCAAAGAAATTTGAGGAATCAGAGATAAGTAGGTGGCAACGGACTAAATTCATGACGGTCACGTGATAAATGCAATCACGTGTTCTTCATTGAATTCAAAACTGAAATTAGTCTTGTACTACTAGAAAAATTTTGATAAAAATTCATATCTGATAACTAGGCAAAGATGTTCCAGTATTAAGATACTACAAAAAAATTTTTCAAATATTTTTTTTTAAAAATCTATTTTTTAACTAAGTGCTTTATTATAATTATGTTCGTTATTATTGTTGATAAACTTGAACCATTTAAAGAGAATTTATACAAAGAGGAAAAGCTGGCAACACATCGAAGAGCATGAGCTGATATGCTGGAAACCCGTGATTATATTTATCATGTGACTAAGACGTCACTAACTTATTGTTAGAAAGAAAAAAAATTAATCCGAAAATCTTTTGCAAAACAAACGACAATTTTAAAGCAAAAAGAAAAGAAATATTTTTTATTGACTGATATATATATTTTTATGCATACTTGGATAATACGCTATGTTATATAATGTTAGTGTGATTTTAGGCTATTTAAAATTTACTGTTGAGAGATATAAGTTCACAAAGTTCTTGTGAGACTAATTTTCTTCCGGTAATATTAGTTCCTTGCAGTCGAATTTCAAGAACCAATACTTGTACCTCGTGTGATGTTATTGGATATTTCAAATTTAATATTTGACTCGTTGGCGTCTATTCACGCTGTTTGTGATAAATCAACTATGCATTTTTATAAAGTAAGAATTCTATGTACTTTTCTTAAAAATATGTTCACAAAAAATAAAGATAATTATTCAAAGAAAAAGGACGACCATCTGAAATCTATGATGAATAACAGAAATGAAGGTACAGCGTAGAATGATAAAACAATTACACCTATAAATAAATAGCAAGGACCTATTATAAGTCGGTCGTTGCAACTTTTCAACAGCAAGGCGTGAAAAGGTGATTAGCATAGATTGTTCAGAATTAAAACCACTTTCGCCAGCGGTCATTATTCTGTTTAACGGCGAGAAATCTTTACAAAATAAGAGTCCACTTAGAACGGTTAAACTTCCATCATTTATTCCGTATCAAAACCCATAAATTCTTTTTAAGAAAAACATTCGGGGTTCTAATTTACGACAAAGAATATTGAGGCAAATTTTAAGCATTTAAATATTTGTTCTGAAAAAGGTAATATTAAGGTACCCGACTACGTTCGGAACCGTGATTTTAAAAAAGCGCATAAATGGATGGTACTGCGTCTTTAGAAATTTCACTTAGATTAGGAATACATGTATAAAGTGATTTTTGGTTATTTTCACAAAAACAAATTGTTTAAAATACAATATTTCGGCAAAAAAATTAACTTAGAATAACCTTTTTCAAAATGTTTTCTTTTTCGTGAAAAATACTTCTATTACTTTCATAAATAATTTTAATGTAAATATATGTGCTCTCAGACCTCTATACAGAGGCTCCAGTGGCGCAGACGAGGGGAGTCCTGGGGTCGGATTCCCCCCAAAGACCTTGATTTTTATCCGATTGGTTATAATTCTAAGTATATAGTACGTAAAATTTAATTAAATATTTATCATTAATGATTATTTTTATTAATCAATGCTAATTATTTATTCAATTAGCTTTTTAATGTGTTTTGTTCTTAAAAATTGACAAAATCAAAATAGCATGATACAGAATGGTGAACTTTCAACCTGGACCTCCCCTCTTGAAAATTCCTGTGAGAGCACTTTCTGCAGGCTCAACTATGATTTTGAAAAATTCACATTATTTTCCAGGTTTAAACCCTTAGAAACCATATTCGGCGTTTTCTTAAAATTTCTCCTCTCTGTTGATAAAAACATAGATAAACCCCCTTTTCCCAAGTTATACTCTTTTCCAAAAATCCTAGGGATTCGGCCTCTGTACAGGGTCTGGTATACTGGCAAAATATTATTGTAATAGAATCATTTTTTCACAAAAAAGGTGAATATTTTGATAATGGATCATTCTATGTTCATTTTTTGTCAAAATAGTGTACTTATAAATAATTTTTTATTGTAATACTATTCTTAAAACAATTTTATGTACATTTTCTAATCTAAGTGTCACTAAATATCATAAATATTATCCATTTATACACTTTTGTCAAATCATGGTTCCGAACGTAGTCGGATACCTTAATACGTATAAAATACAAGATCTTTAGGGTGCATGGTAATGATTATGCGATTATGGAAGAATTTGAAACTTTCCGTTAAGAATACGAATATATATATATATATATATA
This sequence comes from Trichonephila inaurata madagascariensis, assembly GCA_019973955.1. Lineage (NCBI taxonomy): Eukaryota > Metazoa > Arthropoda > Arachnida > Araneae > Nephilidae > Trichonephila > Trichonephila inaurata. The sequence continues at coordinate 38,097 of BMAV01025320.1, read as the reverse complement.
TAATTGAATAAAAATATGAAACCCGATTTAGATTTCCTAAAATTTTTTTATTAATGATTCCATTCTGAAACTGCCTATGACCTATTAGGCGGCGAACCTCTGTAATTTTGAACTATCTAAAATTCGAAGTGGAAGTAAGATGAAACCACATCTCAAGAATAATGACAAGAAGTAATATATATGGGTTGATATAAATGATAACATATAGTATTGATAAAAACTATATAAAAGATTTTAAAACTAAACTTAAATTTCGACAAATTGTTAGCCTCTTGATTGTAATCTCATCCAAATTATAAATAAAGACTGCTTTATTTGGGTTTCTTTATATAAGTTGATTTACAAACAAAGAATTCATTTACAGCTTTCCACCCTCCAAATAAGTTTAACTCTTTTTCGTGTTGCAGGAAAAATCCAACATATTACCGTAGTCCTTACAAAAACCAAATTTATCATCCATTAAACGCCACCTTTCAAATTATATCTTGATGGGAAGACTAATTCCCGTTTCAGTTTTGTGTTACTGCACGTAATCCAGCGTTAATGACATTTGTAAACTGAACAAAAGAAGATGGTACTAAAGAAGAAGTACCTTGTCGAAAAGCTGTCGCTGTATATAACGATGTCATGGAAGGGGTTGATCGCTTCGATAAAAAAAAAAATAAATAAGAAGATCTGTAAAGTGGTGGCATCGTATCTTTTATTTTCTTATTGGCTTTGCTATCATAAATAGTTTCATACTGTGGCAAATGAACAAAAGAAATAGAAGTTTAGATCAACTAACATTCCATATAGCATTAACATTGAGCTAATAGACGGATAGTCCTCAAGAAAAAGAAAAGTCATTCTAGCTTCCAAGCAAAGAAGTGTGTAGTTCTCCGAATGATGTGCGCTTAGCCAGTGTGGGGGTTGATTGATTGAATATTAACGTCGCACTGTTCAGCTAAACAAGTTCTTTTGGCGACGGACCACGTAATTTTGAACCATGGTCAAGTGACGTGGACGACACCTGACTGGCACCCCCTCTCTAACTACCATACTACACCAACGGAAGGACATTTCAGCTCGACAGATTTAACGTACATCGCTGCCCTACACGGCGGGTCTTTTAGTGGTGCTGGGCTCGAACTCGTGACATGCCAGTCAGAAGGTTTAGAGTTTTGCAGAGTGGTACATAGCAAGAGCAGTTTGGCTATACTGCGCCAAACACCATTCATAGGTATGTGGTCTAGACGGAAAAGAAGAAATTGGATGACAAGATGGAGGGTCGAAAATAGAAGGATCACAAATTTTTGGGGTCTGTAACTTCATGTTTACCAAGACAGTAAACCCCTTGGGGAAGAAAGATCACTATGGCACCTCGGGATTTATGACACCCGTACTCTGAAGGTGAGCCCCTGAGAAGTGAAAGGAAGGAAAGGTCAACAAAATGAGGCCGGAAGACACGCATATGGACCAGCTGTAAGTAAGCGTGTTATGAGTTAAAATTCAAGAAATTAAGAAAAAGTTATAAAAAAATAGAGCAACACTGCAGACCATTATTTTTGATTGCGGCTTAAGTGTCGGGCTACAGGGATTTTAGTACCCTTCTCTGTCCTAGGTGTCCCTCACACTTGTCTACGCTAGTTACATCTGTGTCCAAATGGAATCGAGAATCGTCGTTAAAAACAATTTTACCGACAGCCTAGTAAGATTCGGCTCCAGTGCAAAATTCTATAAACTAAAGCTGCATAAAAAGAGAGAAATTGGCGCTATGGATGCTTTGAGCTCAGATTTCATTCTTGGGTAATGACGAATCACACAGAAATTGGATAAGCCAGTCGTATATATATATAGATGCACATTCTATCACCTCTATTCAGTTTTCTTGACGTTGCATTTTATTTTTCGGTAATTCTCGCCAACAACAGCCGCAAATGGGCTACTTTGATTCACATGTCAAGCACTCCTTAGATTTGGCTCCCTTCTTCCTTTAGTTCAGTGTTTCTCAAACTGTAGGGTGCGCCCCCTTGAGAGAGCACGATAACCTGGTCAGTCGTGATATGTTATAATAAATACACATACGCTGAAATAACCACTTATAAAATGTATTAGGACGGCACAATGTGTTTCATAATTAATTAACAGTACTAAGTTAAAAAAAATTTAATAATTACTAGTGATCTCCTATGGGCATGTCATAAAATTCTATACAAAATTTAACATTTATCTTGATAATTTGTAGGGTTTATAATTAGAATAGCATTGTAGCTCTATATATATATCAAAGTATATTATTATTCAATTAATTACACTAATATTCTATACTGGAAGGGGGGCGAGGAAAATTATATTGATTGAAATATAGATTACTACAAGTATGAAAAGTTTGAGAAGCACTGCTTTAGTTCATTACACATTCCCTTGCAACTGGTTACATGTGTTCTGACTATGCATGAAGTCGTAAGCGTATAGTCAAAGTGAGAAGACGGAATTAAAAGCAAATTTAATGTATGTCTTAGAGAATTGAAATTTCTCCCATATACTTAGCTCTTATTTAAGCATTAAAAGTTTAAGCTATTTCTTAATTAGTGCCAAAAATAAATAATTTACATGTTGTATCAAAAAGTATTTGCATGTGCAATTTCCTTAAAGTCAGATAACTCTTTCGGGTCAGGAAGCATTCGGTAATTTTTTGGTCAAGTAAATGAATGAATATTAAGGTCATACTATTCAGCTACACTGGGCTTTTGCGACGAACCTTATAATTTTGAACCCTGGTTAAGTGACGAGGACTAAGCATGAGTTGGCACCCCCCTTCCACACCACACCAAGGGGAGGTCGTTTGAGCTTCGTCTGACTTAATGTGCATCGCCCCCTACACGGTAGGGTCTTCAGCGGTACCAGGCTCCAACTCCTGACACACCGGACACGAGTCCGTTACCTTGACCCCTAGGCTACCACGGGCAATTTTCTGGTCAAGAGTTTATTAAGAAAGAAAATTATGATCTTCGAATTATTTGTTCAGTTTGAAAAAAATTGTAAAAAATGTTGTATGTTTTCTAAATTTGAAAAATTACAGCAAAATGAGTTTTTGCTTATTTTTAAACAATAGCACGATCTATCAAGATCCTACTTAAGTAACTGGCTGACCTGGTCAGAGTTTTGCAATTTTTTTTCTTTTCATTTTTCTCGAATGCTTACAAATATTCTACTGTTGAAATTTGACAGGAAGCCACATGCGATATGTTCAGCAATTTGATAATTTAGTAACATGCGATTTTTTTGTAATAAAGTAGAAAATATAATTAAGAGAATGAAATGGATGTGAGAAATTAATATTACAATTTTCACCAGTTAATGTATAGGATACAATTTTTGTTAGTGTCCTACCAGTGCTTCCTAGTACTTGTGTCCTCTTCTCTATTTTGAGTTTAAAAGGACAAATTTGAGAGAAATTGACATGTTTCTTTTTGCTTTCCAAATATTAATCTAAAATCACCCAGATACAAATTGTGAATGTTTTACATTTGTTGTAAAAACATCTGCAGGATGCTCATCCACATCTATTTTCTGACATTACATAGATAAGACAATTGGTATAGTTTTTTTGCTGTGTCGTCTTGTTTAATTATGTGTCAAATGCAATCACTAAGATATTTTGTAAATCAAGGGTGAATTGTGTTATTTATAAGTAAAGAGAAGGTCATGTCTGTAAAAGAGATTGGAATGATTCACGCGCGCGCGTGTTGCGAAAATGAAGAAATATACAGAAAGAAGAAATGAATTTTTTAAAATTCGGTTTAAGTAAAAATGTTTTTTTTTCTCAAGGGAAATGTATACTGATGGGCTATAAAATATAATTTATCTCATTATTCTCTAAAATGATAATTTAGTTAACCAATATTCACCTTTTGCAGTGTTTTACACGTTTAATGAAACTTAAATGTTCTTTTTACTAACTCTTAATACTGAACTCACTGGCACTTTTAGCAACCCACAAGGGCCAAAGGCCTACTGTGCCCATCTCTCAGTTTTTCGTGACTTTAGGTGTACAGGGTGCATGTGCAGATGTTTCGGTCGTGGTCAGTGACGAAAAACCCCAGTGATCGGTTTCAAGCAAGCGAGGCGCTTACTCGTATCGACCACCGGGATGAAAGGATAGGTCGACCTTTTTCAGCCGGGATTTGGATCGGACCTGTGACGTGGAAGCTCTATACACTACCACTCAGCCTCTGGGCTTTCACTAACTCTTAATACGAATATAAATTTCTGTATTTTGTGTGTTAATTTAAGAAAACTTGCTCCTTTAAAATTTTTTACATACAAAACTACTTTCCTCAATCTATGACTTTTCAAAATTAAATTAATTTCGCAATTTCTAAGTATAAAACAATGATAAGAAATATATATCACACACAAACACACATTAGTGAATATTTTATTAATAAAATATCAAGGTAACATTATCTTTTTCATTTTATAGGCTGCATTATATTTCTGCAAACGCATGTGAAAGGGAAGTATTTATCGAACGAAAAATGCTTTAATCAGGGAAATTACTTTAATTATTGTTTTTTTTATTTAAAGCTCCGTATAATTCCAGCCAAAATTCCACTAAACACATTTTTGTTTCAAGGTATTTCATGATGTTATATGATTATATACTATTTCTTTTAATTTATTGATGTCTAATTCTAACATCAAGCTTTCGATTGTATGGAAAATCATTCTTATAGGCCTCACTTTTTTTTATTTAAAAAAGGATAGGTTTGGGATTTTTGCAAAACACATTTTTATCAATCTATAAACAAAAGAAACACTTACTTAAATGAAATTTCACCCTCATTAAATTCTCAGTAATTTTCGCAATTTTTTTAACTATACTGTAATGGTCGCTCCGCAACGTCCGTTAGTGTGGTAGAGTCCGAAGAAAGATTAGCCGTATTCAAAACAAATTCTATTTATTATCAAATTCACATCAACGACATAAATTCAACTACCCAAGTTCAGAAATGCACCAATCACTAAATATGGAAAGCAATAGCGAGGTAGACGACATACGAGAAGTCTTAATAAATAGGATCACTTGCGTACAGGCATATACCTTCTAATTCTAAGCGACCTAATCCAATTTAATCTATAATTGACTAAATCGTAAACTTTGATATTACACAAATAAGCTACGAAGTATTAACGCTTCATTTCACGTTAAATCAATCACTGCTCGCCGATAGCACAGTCTAACCTCTCTCTCCTTCCAACTTGAATGTTTATTCTTTATATATAAGTCTTAATTTACGTACATCTTTTTTGTGGGAAGGTTTATAATAGAATAATTTTTAAAGACCCTATATTCACCTAAGAGGATTATTAGTTGAAAGAACGCGGATAGACCCGGTACAATACGCCCCTTTAACCCTCATCCCCAACAGAAAAAAACGTGGCTACCCTTTCAAGTCGGGGATCTAATAGTTACGGCAGTGTTTCTCAAACTGTGGAAACCCCCCTTGGGGGTGGACAACTTAAAAGGGGGGCGCGAGCTTTTGATAAGTCAAAACAAAACATTTTTTTCAAAATTAAATTTACAAAAAGAAACAAACAAAATACATACGACAAAAAAAATAAAATTTTAAATTTTAAAAGGTTTGCACTTATAAATATATCAGTGCTACACAATGTATTTTATACTTAATTTTACCAATACTAATTTAAAGAACGTTTCATAATTACCAGGGATCTATGGGATTGTCATAAAAAATTATATTCAAAAATTAACACTTATTTTGGGATAATTTGTAGGTTTATAAAAACCCTTTTTAAAACTGGGTTTAAAAAAGTTCGGGAGAAAAGGAATAAAAAAAAAGCAAAAAAAAAGAGCCTGGGAAATGGTAAAAAACCCAAGCACTGTCGGGGCCCTTTTTATTAATTCCAAAGTTTTTGAAAAATTTTTATGGATAAATAAGAAAAGACGTCTTCGGAAAGACTTTATATTACGCCCGGTGCAATTCCCACTTGAGTGAGAGTTTATATCGCCGGTGCAATTCAAAGGTTAAAACGTATCGTAGTTTTATCAAAAAAGATTTAAAATTTAATATTGTTTTGATGAGGGGGGGCGATGAAAATTATGATTGAATATTGGGTCGCGAATTTAAACTTTGGGAAACAAGTTCGGAGAACTATGATGAGAGAATCCTTTTTTTTTCCCATTCAGATACACCCTTTATAAAACATTTAATCTTTGAAATAAAAAATTTAATAATTAAAATTGAAAATTTTTTTATAGAGTTAATAGACTTGAACGAAAAATTTTAATTCTGTTAAAATAGGGAATCATAAAAGATTTTATAGGGATACATGTTGGCAATTTATATTGCTTACAGATATAATTAGGGTATTCACTGTACCATTATTTATGAGCTGAAACAGTATATTTTTTTTTAGTACTTAAATCACCTTCAACGTTAAACAAACTTTTTTTGGTTTTAAAAAGTTTTTAAAAACTTAAAATAAAAAAAAAATTAATGGTTTATTTTTATGAAAGATGTAAAGTAATACTTGAAATTTTGTCTTATTAATGAAAAAAAAATCTCTTTTTAAACAAAACAAATCCTGAATTATTGTTATTTTGAAAAATGATTTTAATTTTATATGAATGTATCTTATACAAAATGTGTTATTTCATTGATTTATAGTATTACTATTTGAAATTGAAAAAAAAAAAATGTCAAAAGCACATTACATTCAAAAATTAAAACTCAGTTCTCCAAACTACATTTTGCTATACGTTTCAAATAATATACTTTGAATCGATTCTGTTCTGGTGTGTGACTTAGATAATCGAAAACAGTTATTGGTTTTCCAAATAATGTCATGGGATTATCAGCAGCAAGTTTTTTTGACAGTTGATCCTTTACACAAACACCAAGACTAAAAGCTCTTTCCTTTTCTACTCGGTATATTCAGGCTATATATTGTAGAACGAACAAAATGGTATGAGGTAATTTGTTTGTAGGAACAAAATAATACATTTTAAATATGAATTACAAATAAAAGTTTCTAATACTCGAAAACAATAATTTATGAGTCCTGATAAGTCTATTAGGCAAGCCAGTAACGACATTCCATTCTGTTCGAACACGTCGCTGTACACGCGTGACTGATTTAAATTCCGTTAACCAAAGTACGCACTGCATCTTTTACTGTGGCGTCCACATCACAAAGAGTCAAAAAGTTTATCTTTGCATTCCCAATAATTCACGCACGTGCGGCCGATCGGAAACCCCCCAAAAGTCTCAAGGGTTTCCAACCTCGGGGGAACAGTTTATTACATTGGATGGGTGTTCCATAATAAAAAAACCCTTACTTTGGGGTATTTTTAACCGGGACCCCTGTAGTGGCTTTGGTGAAAGGACTCCCATAAATTATATACATATTAGAATCCCTTTTTATAATGGTTGATTTTAAAAAATCAGTTATAAACTAAAAATACACACAAAGTCTTTTTTTAAAGTTCAAGGTATCCGCTCCCAAGTGTTTTTAAAACCCATAAATGGAAAATTTTCATGATTTGAGTGTCACTTAGGTTAGACAAATGTATAAAATTTTTTTAAAAAATTTTTTTGAAAAAAAAATTTTTAAAATAAATTTTGGTTAACTTAGAAAAATTTTTTTCCAAATTTTTTTTGTGAAAAATCTTTTTTTAATAATATTTGGCCTGTACATAGTTAGAATCTAAGAGGCTCAACTAAATTTTGAAATATATGAATTAAAGGGTTTATCCATTTTTTTACACAACAGAGGGGAACAATTTTGGAAAAACACCGATAAGTATTTAAATGGGTGGTAACTTGAAAAAAATGAAATTTTTCAAAAATTCTAGGGTTGGGGCGACATAACGGCAAAAATATTTTCATAATAAACATTTTTCACAAAAAGAAACTTTTAAAAAACAAAGTTAAAATTTTTTTAAAAAATTTTATTTAAATAAATTTTTTTTGTCAAAATTCCTAAAAAAATTTTTTAAAATGTATTCATCAAGGGCCCATTTTAAAAAAATCCATTTATGCGCTTTTAAAAATGGGTTCAAAAAGTATCGAAAACCCAAAATGTAAATCAGTGCTACTCAAATTGAAAAAAAAAATTGCTCGAGATTTTATGAAGAAATAAAATTCAGAATTAAGCATTTAAGAGTATCGAAAACGCTATCTTTTTTTTAAAAAAATTTAAACGGTTTTAACACGCGCATAAAGAGGGAAAAAGCTGTTAGTTCATCATCGGAAAATACCCAAATTTAATTTTTTCCCGGGGTTTTTTTTGAGTTTTTTGCATTAATATCCTTCAATTGGGGGTGGATTCAAAAAATTTCCAGACTCAGTCTATAACTTAAAAAAACATTACCAATTAAATTGCTGAAACACATCCTCTTCTGGCCTCCTTCGAAATAAGACCCTTGAGTAACAACACACTTTTGCCATCGCTGGTAAAGGTCATCGAAGCATTTCTGGAATCCATCTTTTGCCATGCTCTTTAATTCAGCCAGCGATACACTTTTAAATTCATCTGCATATTGCAATCGATGACCCTGCAAGCGGCATGTCAGTTCAGGAAAAAGGTCGAAGTCGTAGAGAGCGAGATCAGGGAAATGAGGAGGATGTGGCAAAATAGTCAGTTAGTCGTAATAAAGTCAGTGAGTGACAAGGAGAGATCGGTGTGCAGGAGCGTTGGCATGCAAAACCACCCAGCTGCAAACCTCAATTTTTGGGGGTTTCTTTATTAAAAAGTAGGTGAAAGGGTGTATACACAGAGATCTTTGTTCTCAATACGTCTTCAGGGATATAAATTTCAGATACACCATGCTCTGGATATCGAAGAAAACCTCTAGCATGAGCTTCCCTTTAGAACAGGGTGTCAAACTCGCGGCACGCGGGCTGTATGGGGCCCATGACGAGAACTTGTGCGGTCCATCCCCAGTATATTGGCCACCAATATATAATAAAATATCAAAATTTCTCCCGAAACAGGAAAGATAGTAGCAGAGAAGAGATGTCAAGCTCAGGATGTAAACATTAATTTTTTTTGTTCTTTTATATATGTTTAGTATAAGGCATTATTTGAAATAAACCTATGTTTCTATGAATATTGGTTTTTTTCTGCCCACCTTAAATTAAACCAGGGGTGTCCAACCCAAATGACCTTGCAGGCCACTTCGGAAAAACATTATCATCTCATAGGCCGCACATAAAAATATGTACCTTTATATCGGATTTGGAAACAAAAAAACATTTATTGGAGTGAAATTTAAAACGGAATGAATTGTATTATTGCTTTCGTTATTTTTCATGTATACAGACATAGATAATATAATAATGTTTATATAATATAATAAAGCAATGATCAAATAATGTTTAAAATATTACAGTTGCCATCTTCTTGAAAATTACGGTGTTCCTATTGAATTGATTTTTCGATTACTCATTGTTGAAATTCGATAGTGCTGTCATTCGCAAACGATTAAGTATACACATTGTCCTTTATCTTTACCGTCCTGAATATGTTGTTTAAACTTTAAAAAACATCTCTGACTGCCTCTTTGTTTTGGGCACTTCAAACAGAATAGAAGGAGAAGAAACGAAAGTCGAAAACACAGAGAATAATGTACCATCCGCAGTTAAGGATATGCATAATGCAATTCGAAACTTATTAAAAAAATAATTTACTATAGTAAAATCAAATGTAACTGTTTGATAAAATATAAAAAGCTATTTTAATCTAAAGGACAATTCTATCATCAAAAAGGATTTATTTTAAAACAAGAACAGGTAACAAGCAAACACATTGTGTGTGAGTATATATATATATATATATATATATATATATATATATATATATATATAAATTTCCCCTCAAATAAATTTAAAAATGAAAAAACTTTAAAAACCTGATACTTAAATATTTTAAAAGGAGTCGGTGGGCCGCAACTTACGTACTGGTGGGCCACAAGTGGCCCGCGGGCAGCTTGTTGGACACCCCTGAATTAAACCTTGTTTATTTGGCTCAAATTAGCCTTTGAGTTTGACACTCCTTCTTTAGAACGATCTAGGCGGAATTTCTACTTGCGTGGAGATTGGGGTGATTTCCATGTTGCCATTGCGCTCTTGGATTGTGGGCCGTAGAAAAAACACCATCTCTCGTCTTCAGTAACAATTCTGCTAATAGGGAAGGGTCTTTGTCAACAGTCGGGATTAAGTTTCAGCCCATTTCAATTCGAAGTGCCTTTTCGACTTCATTTAACATGCGGGGAACGATGCGTTGACATGCTGTTAAGATCCTTAGTCAGTATCCATTGACATGTTGCTTTGGATTCTGCCTTGTGCTCTGTTGTTTGAAACGCCTCTTCTTACGTACCACTGCATAAACATTTTCAATGTTCTCAGCGGTGCGGGAGGTCTGCGGACGTCCAGAACGTTCGACGTCTTCGACACTTTCCCTGCCTTCTCTGAAACTTTGGTGTCACTCAAAAGCTTGCGTTTCCGATAATGTATCACTACCGTACATGCGCTTTAACATTTCATTAGTCTCCGTAGCACTCCTTCCCAAGATAACACAGAATTTGATATTCGTTCTCTACTCAACAAACGCCATTTCTTTCAATCGCCGGGTACTAAATGCATCCGCCTACAAAATACGGCACCGTGCCGGGCCACCAACCCCGTGCTTCGGGACAAACCATTTTACAAAAGGGAAGGATTGCAGTAACACAGACAAATTATTACTGTCGTTCTACTGCAAAATTTTTTCACTTTATACACTCAGTCCGGGAGCAGTTGAATCCTACTACGTATAACCCTGGCATTTTGTGAGAATTTAATTCTGAATTTCTCCCAATTTGTATCGATTTTTGGTTCTCGAAATCCGTGTGTGGATTTGATTAATTAATGTCACATTCTGAAGCAACACCAGGCTTATTGGCGATGGACCTCGTAATTTTGAATCACTGCTTGGGGACTAGGACCCCTGAGCTGGCGCCCTCTCTCCTAACTACCACATTAGGCTGATGGGAGGAATGTGAGCCTCCACAAATTTAATATGTATCAGCCCCAGTACACAACGAGTCTTCAGTGACACTAGGTTTAAAGCCCACGGCTTGACATGGTTCAAGAACTTCCTAGCTATCTAATCTATATTCAGTCTCCTGTGACAAATCGTCACCTTAATTATTACAATTATCAAATGCCAAGTATCTTCGTTACACTTGAAATATGATTAATCACTGCTCCACTAACAGCCTTCCCTATCTCTCTCTCTTTTTAACTTGAAATCCTAGACCTTATATAGTAGACTTAATTTACATGTGTGTGTGTTCACGTTCTCTTCTTCAGATGGAGCGTTCTAATAAAATGGTTTTTAAGGACCAAAGATTTCCTAAGAGGATTTGTTAGCGAGAAGGTCGCGGATAGAGCCTTCGCAACTTGGTATTGTTGTAAAGCCAATAAGAAGGCATATAAAATAAAATCATAAAAAAAATTTGGCATTTTTTGGCAAAACTCACAATTTTAGGAAGTCGGATAACTTAAGGCAGTGATCCGCAACCCCAGGACCGTGGATCAAATGGACCCGGGCCGCCTAAAGAACATTAAACTATTGCCATTTTATTTAAAGTGGTGCTTTTCTCTCGGATTTGCGCAAGTTTCCACGGAAATCACTTTATATTCCACGTTAAATCATTTCTAGTCATTTTTGGTGTAACTATATTTTATTCTGGAGGCATATTTATATATAAATGCAACTAAATTAAAATTGTTAAATCAAAACAATTTCTAAAATATAGACAATCAACGTGTCCCACCCTCAGCGGGCAGCGGTAAAATTATCAAACGTTGGCCGGTCCGCAGCGATAAAAAGGTTGCGGAGCACTGACTTAGGGCAAGTAAATTTTTCTTGTTATGTGTTCGCCAAATGTATAAAATTTTAAATGATTCTGTATACAAATACTTAAAAAAATATTAAATCGTTTTTCTTTGTTGGGTTTCCAGAATAATTTCCAAGACAACATCAAAAACGTCCCTAATTCCTTAATATGCTAGAAACATACATACGGACGATGACATTTCGATTCTGAAATCATCCAGCTGACATACACCACTTTTAAATTCTTAAGACCCAAGAAAGTTCGAAACTTAGCGAGAGAAGATTAAGTATGATGGATAGTGAGTAAACTTTCCATCTGGTGTGTCATTTCATCACACTTGCCGAGAAAGATGTTAACGTTCCACTTGTGATATTTAATACCCTCAAAATTCCTGGAAAATGATTATTTATGATAGCTTTAATAGTTACACGCAGGTAATGTTCCGTCGAGGGTGTCCCGAAGGAGTTGTTTTACGTTCCGAAGACACTCTCTGGGATTAAATTTAATTGAGGCATTTGACATTAGGATTGTTTCTACGGAATACACTTGAATTAAGATTTATCGTATTTAGAAACGGATGAAATATTTTATTTATTGTAAATGATACTGAATTAACAATGTTGAAAATGTAAGTCAAAAAAGTTTAATGATCCGTTGAATATTTTAGCGTTAGGGATTTCTGTCTTGTGTGGACGAAATAATGTATGACTATTGGGAATATTGTGTGTGCTGATAAAATTAAATTACACAAACACACAAACGTATTCGAGACATCTCTGTGGGTGAAATTACGTTTCTTTCTTTTTTAATAAAAAAGTAGAATAAGTTTTTGGTGATGTTAGTCCTTACCGGGTCATCAAATGAGTTAAGATTTGATGTATCACTTTTTTTGGTAGTGATATGTTTTGCGTTTTGAATCGTTTTGATACACTGGTGTGCAAAACTTAAGCAACAATGTAAAAATTTAGCAGATAGCCATGAAATTGCAGAAAAGGAGGCCTGGAGATCAGTAGAGAGAACACGTAAGTCAGTAGAAACGTCATGCGTATGCAAATATCAGGAACAAAACGTCAGAAGCGATGTGAGCGTACGCAAAACGCGTGATGTCGGCGCGCGCTGCTCAACAGTAGAATGAAATGAAGGACGAGACGCAATTCACCATATTCTCTGCAAGTGCCAGTGAGTCAGTTCGTGAAATATGGCTAGAAGAAATCACCTGGACGACTTCACACGTGGAAGAATGATCGGAAAGCTGGAGGAGGGGCGTACTGTCACCAGTGTAGCTGCAGAGTTCGGAATCAGCAAAAGTGTCGTTTCGCGCGCTTGAAGCGTTCCAAACCAGGTACAGCTGTTAGAAAGGTTGGTGTGGCCGCCCGAGGACGACAACTGCAGGGGATGACCGAATATCATCCTGCAAGCGAAAAGAGGTCGACAGCAGTCAGCAAGCGCCATTGCTCAGAAACTCTGTACAGCAACGGGTCGACAAGTGTCACGGTTTACTGTGGCCAGACACCTGCACAAAGGGGGCCTGTTCACCCGCCGTCCTGAACGCTGCCTCCCGTTGAAAGATGGCCACTGAAGCCACCGTTTACAGTGGGCCAGAGAGCACAAAAACTGGACAACTGATCAATGGAGTCGTGTCCTCTTTACGGATGAGAGTCGGTTCAGTACCAGAAGCGATTCTCAACGCGTTTTGATTTAGAGAAAATCGGGATCCGGTTTTATCCCAGTAACATCAAGGAAAGACATCGTTACGGTGGTCCTGGAGTTCTTGTCTGGGTTGGTATTATGCTGAACGGCGGAACTGAGCTTCCCATTTTCGACAGAGGGTCTGTAACCGGGGATCGCTATTGTGAGGAGGACTTCTTCCCCATGTGCATCTTTTTCCGAGGTGCCATTGGCCCAGACTTCATTTTATGGATGACAATGCACGGTCACATCGCACTCTTGGCTGTTGAGGAGCTGCTGGAAAGTGAAGATATCACTCGAATGGATTGGCCAGCGTGCTCCCAGATTTAAATCCCATCGAACATGTGTGGGATGCTTTGGGGAGACGTATTGCCACACGCTTACATCATCCGGAGAACAACCAACAACTCAAGCAGATGTTGATTGAGGAATGGTTACTCCTACCTCAAGAAATGTTGCACCAGCTGGTTCTGAGTATGCGGAGACGGTGCAAAGCAACCATTGTAGTAAGGGGAGGGCATATACCATATTAAGGAACATCTGCTTGTTGTTCTTCCTGTTGGATAGACAATCATGAGTCATGATACTATGCGTTCAATAAAGCTTGTTTTTGTTTGATTCCATACCGTATGCGTTTTATTCCTTTTTCAGCGCCGATGCTTTCGTCATCCTTTACGTACATAATACTCTCCCTCGTTTCAGAATTTCATGTCTCTCAGATGATTTTTCGTGAAGTTATGGCAATAAACCCACCTGTTGCTTAAGTTTTGCACACCAGTGTATTAAAATTGTAACGGATGGGTGGTCCCATACATAAGTGTACGAGAGTTAGAAGGAAAGTTAAGTTAAAGGAAGGAAGTTAAAAACAAAAACAATTTATCAACAAGTCTAAACAACGTAACAAATTTCAATAACCTAAGTTAGGAAAGGTACCATTAGATAAATACGGGAGCAAACGTGAGGTAGACGAGATAATTGAAGATTTCATTATTAATCGGATCTCTTGCTCTTAGCACGACCTGGCAATACACCTTCTAAATATTTGAAGATAAGTTCTAAGTTAATCTAATTCAAACCAACACTAATCCAATTTAACAACTAACTGACCAAATCGCCAATCTTAAATATAAAGCAAATAATCTACTAGGCACTCTCGACTAGAATTACGTTAATCTAACTGCTCGAACTTGAAAATTAATCTTTAAATATAAGCCTTGATTTGCAGAATTCGCGTCTTCTTCTTCGGGAGAAAGTTGTCTATAGAATAATATTTAAAGCAACAGTTTTTTACACCAAGAGTATTAATAGGAGGTACGCGAATAGACCCGTTACAAAATAAAAATTACTCTCAAGTACTCTTTTCAAAGTAGTTAAAACAAAATAAATAATCGATGGATGGATTAAATATGTGACATTCGCGCCTTTTTACTAATCCTCTTGGGGGAAAATACTTCTTTAACTGTTGTTTGAGTTTAAAACCACCTTCCTAGAAAAACGATTTTATGTTTTTGGGGCTATTAAACTCTAAAAAAATGATGTTAGAGTGAGTCGTTAGGCGTATTAAGTGAATTTGGGTGACTATCGAAAGTCTTTGGAGTTCATGAAAATAAGCTTTAGTCCGGGGTATTCATTTGACCTGGGCAAGAACTGAAGAGTACAGTTACATCGGATCATACGCAGTTAAATGCATAATTACTTGTTTTATGAATTTAGGATAACAATTAAATTCGACTGCTCCTTCGATTTATAATATTTCTTGACACAATTGATGAATAAATAAACTTGATTATTTTTGTAACAATGATGTCCCAAACATCACCAGCGACCGCAGGATCGCGACAAATATTCTTTTAAATTTCGGAATGCAACGGATCATGATGGATTAAAAATACTATTTTGTGGAATTATAGTAAAAAAAAAAATGCTAGACGTTTAAAAAAAATTAAATTTAAAAGTTTGAAAATAAAATTGACACTCAATGAGTTAAGAATAAATAATTTAAAAAAAATTAAAACTAAGCAAAAAACAAATATATTTTTACTTCTATGGATCCATTTCAAATTTGTATTAAAAAGAAATCTATAAAATTACCCCAAAAATAGATTGAAATTACTCAGGCTCAAAAATAAATAGCATGGTTCTCAATTTAAACTTATGCATTTTTCAAGTTATTGCTTCCTAACTAAATAATTCCTTATGCAAAATTAAATTAAGTTAAATATAAATAAATTAGTTATTTCAGCAAATTATAGCAATAGTTTGTCGTATTCCTTTTATTTTTTTCTATTATTTGCTCCATTCCATTTTCTAAAATTTGATATTTTGAAAAATCCAATCATATTTCACGATTAGGATCCATACACTTATATTGATAGATCAATTATCTCGTATTCATTCATTCACTCGCACACATAGACACATACCAGCACTTTTTAGGACAACTAAAATGGTCCTTAGCACATCTCTTAATAAACAGATATAAATAACAGATATAATAACAGATATAATAAACAGTTCGAAAAATAAGTCGAACATATTCTTCATCCAATCATCTAGTGATAGATTTCTGACGATTGTCATCAACCCAAATTTAGTTCAGATGTTGCATTCATAAAAAGAAAAAGCATCTAAATCTAAAATATTTCAAAAAGAATAATCGATTTCAAAAGTAATATCGATCTCTCACACTAACTCAATCTAATAAGCTAGTATTCTAAAATCATCAGAAAACGGGGGGCGTGGGGCTTCAATGCAATTTTGATATCGGAAACCCATTGAAGTAATTTATTATTTGAAAAAAGAATTACTCTTGTTGATAATAATGCCATCAATCTATATGATTCTATCTTGAGTATATATCATGACAGTAATGAACAGATTTCTTTCACACTTCCTGTCTATTTTTGGCTATGTGAAGAACACGTTGAAAAAGCCGAGGAAGTCAGTCATTACGACTATTAATAAAAAAAGATGTCCCTTATGCATAATTTTTTTTGCCAGTATCTAGATCGTCGAGACAGATAAAAATATACCAGAAAAAACATTGCTGTATTAATAATAATTATAGGACATTATTATCAGTTGAGAAAGAAAACCAATTTATCTTATTGTTGAACCAGTTCGTGTTGTAATGAGCTGATTATATTTTTAACCCCTTAACTGATATTTTCTTTCTTTGATATTTGGGTGTATTTTTAATCCTTATGATCATATTATTTGGTGACTATGTATTGACTGTGGTATTGAAATGGTTTTTAAGCGGCGTTAAATGACTTCAAAACATAAGAGCTTTGTGCACTTGCATTTCAAGTTGCTTTGTAAGAAAAGAGGGTGCGTGGTATACGGCAAATATACCTAAAAATTAAAAAAACGGGTTTAAAATATGGGGGCGCATTATATGCCAGGTTTTCCGGGGGGCACATATAGGGGGTGATTCACTCACCCCATCGAAATCTCCCAAAACATTTAATTCTACAGACTGAAAATTCTTTTCTTGAATAGGACGCTAAAAAGAGGTTTCACAGAAATCGACTTCCAAAATGGGTTGCAAGGACATCATAGATAAAAATTATATATAATGTTTTTGATAATTAGACCTACAGATTTAAAATCTGTCAAGTAAGTTTCCAAGTTTCAGACTCAAGTCTCCCTTACGGCGGTGTTATAAATAAAACAGAAATTCTTTTTTGGAACTATTAAACCTACAGACTTGAAATCTGACATGCATGTTTCCTTTGTTGAGTAGACATCTGCTAAGAAAGGGTTTTGCTGTAGTAGGTTCTGGGGTGAAAGATAATTATGCATTTGTTTTAGAAATTCAAGAGAGTCCTGACCTTTTTTAATCAAAGGGAACACCTATAAAGATGTTTTTCATCAGATTGATTGATTGAATATTAACGTCGCACTGTTCAGCTACTCGAGGGCCCTTTTTGGGGATGGACCACGTAATTTTGAACCAGGTCAATGACGTGGGCACACACACCTGAGC
The DNA here is from genome assembly GCA_019973955.1 of Trichonephila inaurata madagascariensis. Lineage (NCBI taxonomy): Eukaryota > Metazoa > Arthropoda > Arachnida > Araneae > Nephilidae > Trichonephila > Trichonephila inaurata. Next base: position 20,530 of record BMAV01025320.1, on the reverse strand, counting down.
TCACCCCCTCCCAACTACCACCCACACCAACGGGAGGACGTTTCAGCTCTCGACAGATTTAACGTGCATCGCTGCCCTACACGGTGGGTCTTTAGTGGTACTGGGCTCGAACTCGTGACAAGGCAAGCCACGATCCGATACCTATACTACTCGGCTACCGCGGCCGCATGTTTTTCATCAGAACTTAATGCTAAGACAGATATCAATAACTTAAAACTGTATATAAACATACATCATGAAATATCTAGCGAAGCTGGAGAATAACGGCTAGTTTAGAATGCAAGAATCGAAAAATAACGCATTATAGAATATTTAACCCAATTAATCATTATATTATGCAGAATAATAGAATGCATGCATTTACGATTATTGAAAATAATTCTCATAAAATAAGAGGAAACTTGCAGATTGAATAAATAGTTTGAAATTTGTTGTGTCTAATTTTTCTTTTCATCCATCATATTTACAGATTTATTCCGGAAAACGTTTAGCTCAAATCCAGCATTTGCGTCATAAAATTCAACAACAAAAATACTAGATTTATTCAAAATTGAAAACTGTTGCAGAGCTTGACTGTCTAGTTCTATAATTTATTTTGAGCAGCTGCGCGAACATAATGTTTATTTTATTTTCTATGTCAAATAAGATTATTTCGATTGTCAATACAATGCTCAGTAAAGTTTGTCTGCACAACTATTATAGAATGTATTGATTTATCGAAAAAGGCTTTTTTTCTGTTCTGGATCTTTATTTCAACAGCACATGTTTTGCAAGGAGTTAGAAAAGTATAAAGTTTTGACAGATAAAAATAGTAAAAAATTTTTTTTTTTATATCGCGTCTGTAGCATGTGTATATATATATATATGTTACCGACAAAGTATGAAATTCCTAGGCATTGTATAAAATGCCGGACGTTTTTAGGCAAAGTATGAAATAAAAGAATTATTTCATACTTTGCCTAGGCATTGTATAGAATGCCTAGGCATTCTATAGAATGACTAAAGCTATTTAGACAAAGTAGGAAATAAGGTCATGGTAAGGTTTTTTGATACAATTCTATTCCCACGATAATGTATGCAGAGTTAGAGAATAGAGTTCAATTATATAGATTTACAGCTATATCCCACATTAATTTTGCATCAATTAAAAATATTTCTTAGCATAAAATATAACTATTTCTTCAAAAAATTTTTTAAAAAAATCTCTCGAAATTGTACATATTTTATGTTTTTTAAACATATTTATTAAAATAAGAAATAAACAACGTAAAGTATAAGTATTTTCCCTGATTATAATTAAATAAAACTTTTAGTGTGAACCTAGTGCTGCTTCGCTCTACTTTCATATCGCAAAAAATGTGGTGTAATTTGTGACTTATATTTTCATATGATTCTGAGCATTCAGTTGTTAAACAATTTCCTTGCGGACTCGGAATATTTTTCGTATGAGAAAAGATATTTTACTTAGATATGTAGTAAACTAAAAGCGGAAAAGCAGAATACATATGCAATTTTCTCTCTTCAAACAATTAAATATCTCCAGCTGTGGCATTCAATAATTTACAAAAAAAAGGCTGTAAATTTACATTTGAAGTTATCTTTCAAATTTTTTCATAATTCCTTAATTGTCCAAATTCTGGAGATGTGTGTCAAATAAGGTCTATTACAAATTTATGAAGTTCATTCGAAAATGGATAAATTTGTTGAGTAGTGCCACTGATAATTGTACCGTGAGCCATAGGTTGCCTACCCCAGCTATAGACCGTAACTCCTTCAACACTACAACTTGCTTCTCCATTTTCATGCAACACAGGACACAAGCTTAAGTAAAATTGAGTATTTTGACACTCCCGAACAAACCACAATGTGCAACTGACAAATTTTAAGCCTGAGTCACGCGTTAAAAGTCTCGCGCTTTGCCACACAATATTCGATACGAATCGGAGATGTATTTCATACTTTGCCGGTTTCTCATTAGGCATTTTATAGAATGTCTAGGCAATGTATGAAATAAGAATCATTTCATACATAGCCGGCTATTTTTAGGCATTCTATAGAATGCCGGATTTCATACTTTGCCGGTAACATACATATATATATGTAAGGATAATTAAATTAGATTAAAAATTAAATCCCCTATCTAGCAATTCACTTTTATATTTTCTCCTCACCTTTCAAGTATCAAATTAACCACCCATTTATTTCTTCCGAACATATGGCCTAGCCAATAAACATGTCTAATTCCAGATCGTTATTTTAATAGCCTTATATGTCAGCATTAACTTTCAAGAGCACTCATGGACGCCGCGATCGGTGTTTTAAGTGTTTAACCACTTAAGATTATTCGGTGGCGTTCTTTTTCTCTCTACATTTTGCTTCAGATGATGTCTAACTTTGATCAAATAAAGACCTTTATATTAAAACTAAGTGTCTGTTTCTGACTCTAAAATCATGTCATATATATATATATATATATATATATATATATATATATATATATATATATATATAATGTGTGTGTGTCGTGTACTGTTGTGATAAGGCTACCAATGATCCTACCTATATGGTTGATGTGAATAGAGTTGTATTGATGAAGCATTCTTTTGTTAGATGGTAATCCAATTTATTGTACATTTAAATACACACGGAAACACAAATTTGGACGACACTTAACGAAACATACAGCACAAAAAAAAAAAAGACACATGTGCCCATTTTACTTGATGAGGACAAGAAGCGAGGTGAATTTTCCAGAGAATCTCGGCTTTTATATGAAACACAAATCGGAAGTTCAAAAACTCATATGGCTTCCTAGCACGTCTCTTTTGATTGGTCTAGATAATCAGATAAGGTTCGTTATGCAACTTAATTTAAATACTCTGAGATTTTAATTTCAAAGAGATAAAGTTACTATTATATCCCGTCAGGCAAATAGGATAACAGTTAATTTTTAACACAAAAGCCCTGGAGGGTCAAATTAAAAGTCTTAAGATAAAATTAAGAGTGAATTGTTATATATATAAATACATG
>BMAV01025320.1:0-12500 GCA_019973955.1 Trichonephila inaurata madagascariensis | reverse complement strand
GGTTGGTGTGGTATGGTAGTTAGGAGAGAGGGGTGTGACAGCTCAGGTGTCGTCCTCGTCACTTGACCATGGTTCAAAATGACGAGGTCCATCGGTAAAAGCCCTCGTATAGCTGAACAGTGTGATGTTAATATTCACTCACTCACTTGGAGTCGCACATAATTTTTGTACAAAAAAATAGGGTCGCCACCCCGAAAAGTTTAAAAACCCCTGCCCTAAGATAACAATATATTTCTCCAACGTGGCAAGAAATCAATAATTCTGTGGGGGGAAAAATTAGGTAATTACTTTATATATATTTATTGACATTAAGAAACAATTAAAGCAGTTTCTATAAACGTATTCTTGTTATAAACAGTCATAAAAATTCCTCTTCAGCCTTTAAGTTCTTCTCTAAACTTAACCTTTAAGAATGGTAGAGTTAAAAACTTACCTCCTATAACTCTTAGTTTAGATTACTTGAAATCTACTCTCCTTGTTCTACACTAATGAAAACCGGTTTCCTGAAATAGATGGAGTCGTAAAAAGTAATCATCCGATACTCACTGAGAGTAATTTCATGTCGTAAAATTAGATTACGCGTGACGACAAATCAATAACACTGAAACCTTTAGCGTATGCACTCGCTTAGACACTTTAGGGAAGGTATTACAGCTTGCTCGGATGAACAAACTGATTAATAAATAACGTATGTCTTTTTGAATATTTAACCTTTACTTAAGTCCAAATCATAACCATGCGCAGTTTTAATCCTTTCGCTCTTAAGCTTAGGCTCTTTTGAAAGCGACAACTATTTTAACAACATGAGCTATAAGTAGAAATACTATAGAAAGCTAAGAGTAAACGGTAAATTGTTTTTATACGCGTAAAAAAACCTGTAAAATCCGGCGTATAACGCGCACCTATGCTTTTAAGCAGCATTTTTTTATTTTAAAGTATGTTCGCTGTATAACGCGCACCCCTTCTTTACGAAGAAATCTGAAATGTTAGTATGCAATGTTCTTATGTTTTTAAGTCATTTAGTAGAGGTATTATCCCAGACTTTTTTTGAAAAAATAGTATACTTCTAAAACAGCAATTCTTTTAGCTCATAAGGAATGCAATTTCTTTTAAATAAACAGTATTTCGATATCTGTAAAAGTAATTTTTTTTAATGCTCCTCTCTTTTGTTACTTTTAAAGCTATCGGTTTTATATCCGGCGTATAACGCGTGCCCTTAAATTTCAATTTTATTTTTGTGTTAAAAGTGCAGGTTGTACGCCGGATTTTGCGTTAATAATTTAGGATCTGTATGCATATTAGGTAATATCTTTTAACCACACCTGAATATAATGTATTCTTATAGTATTTATTGAGCTATTTCATGCAAAACGCCGTTAAAATTATCACTGTTCATATCTATATCAGATAACTCATTGAGAATGATCGGTTTCGCAGTAACTTCAGGCAGAAGCATTTCATGTTTAAAATGTGGGGTCATTTACTGTGACCAAGCAACATCTGTCTCTCTTTTATCAGTATTAGATAATGTAGATTAATTGCGACTATGATTATAAAATTGGTCAAAGTGTTTTTTTTTATTTATTTATCCACCGCCTGTGCTTGGCTTCTTGACCATTTGACGTCGAGCTTCCCAGTACCGACTGACGATGTCATCAGCCGGGTATTCATCGAGTCCAGTGCATTGGAGCAGGAGGTAGCCATTCATTCTGGCATGGCCGCAGAGTGGACAGGCCTCGTTAGCAGCCGCGCCAAGCCAGTGGAGGCATACTCCCAAAAAGTCCGGTAGTTAGGTGAAAGCAGGAAACAGTCTCGGCTCTCTCCATGTGCTCGGGATTGGGCCCACATTTGCCAGTTTCCTATAGCTTTCCAAAACTCTTCGTTTTTTGGGTCATGGCAGTATATTTGTCAACATATGCGGAGATGATGCTCTTTGATCTTCTGAGGGTCAAAGGAACTTCCGGTTGAGTTGACTTGGCTCCCTGATTGGATTTTTGGTCGGTTCTTTCATTGCTGGGGATCCCAACATGACTTGGGACCTACTGTAAAGCCGCAGTTATAAAAGTGGTCAAAGCTGAAAAATCTGAAAAATCTAAAAGAAAATGTGAGTAAATCATTAAGGACGTTTAAAGAGATGGGCCAATTGGGCTCAAGCTAGGGCTTCGGTCTAGAGGATGAGGTTTGTTTCGTTTTCGACTTGACCTCAATAAGATCATGAAATAAATAATTTTAATCTTCTAATGTTAATCTTTGACTTATTCTATGCCAAGTGGAAATAGTGCCAAGATTTCATTATAAAGCTGCTACATCCAGCATCCATATCTAGGCCTAGGACTAACACCATACATTATTATTTAGTTGAAAAATGACAGTCGGTTGAGTTGGTTTAAGCCTGGGTTTGTGAAATTGTGTGAATCAGACACATTTATTTGTGTTGAGTTACCGTTGATACGAGTATTTGGCAACGTATGATGTACACCAAAGGTGTCAAACTCAAAGGCTGACTTGGGCAAATAAACAAGGTTTAATTTAAGGTGAGCCACAAAGAAAATCAATACTCATAAAAACGTAGGTTTATTTTGAATAACGCATGATAATAAGCATATATAAGAGAACAAGAAAAATGTACGTCCTGACACTCGGCATCTCTTCTCTCTCTGCTACTGTCTTTCCTATTTAGGGAAAAATTTGGATACTTTATTATATATAATTGTGTGCCTATATACTGGCCGGGCCGCAAACATGCTCGATGTGGGCCGCGAGTTTGGCCCTCCTGATGTACATTATCTATTTAAGGTGGGCCCTACTGTTGCATAGGGGTCCAGGGTCTTAAGAAGATGAAAAGCTCTACTGCAAATCATAATAAGTATTGGAATGACTTAAGGCAAAGACATTTCATGTTTCCCATTTGGTGTTATGTACAGTGACCATATGCAACACATAGGTTCGAATCCCGGAGAAGACATGTATTTTGTAAATGTATAGTGCCTTCGCAGTATGAGGGCACTTTAAATATTCGTCGAGCCGCAAGTCCTCTCGGGAGGTTGGTGGAAGGGGAAGAGGGAAGACCCTTGACTTCCCAGTACGAACTAAATCGTACTGTCATCTGTATGAGGCTCAAGGTTACATCCAACGACAGGCGTATATCTAGAAGTCCAACCTGTCTCAGGTTCAGACAAATTTCCTCATTTCCCTTCGGGAATGACAAGTGGCTGCGGTAGCCGAGTAGTATAGGTATCGGATCATGGCTTGCCTTGTCACGAGTTCGAGCCCAGTACCACTAAAGACCCGCCGTGTAGGGCAGCGATGCACGTTAAATCTGTCGAGAGCTGAAACGTCCTCCCGTTGGTGTTTTTAGTTAGGAGAGGGGGTGCCAGCTCAGGTGTCGTCCACGTCACTTGACCATGGTTCAAAATTACGTGGTCCGTCGCCAAATGCCCTCGAGTAGCTGAACAGTGCGACGTTAATATTCAATCAATCAATCAATCAATCGGGAATGACAAGACATCAACAACAACATCTCTTTTGTTAGTATTAGATTTTTTTGTTTGTGAGCATAGTTATAAAATTGGCCAATCGAAAAATCTAAAATGTGAAAAATGTGAGTAAATCATCAGGAACATTATAAGGTATGGGCCAATTTGGTCAGGCCCAAAGTCTCGGTTTTTAGGGGTTGCTCTATAAGATCGTGATTCGAATAATTATGAAACGTCAAATACTATTCCCAGACATAGTCTCCAAAAAATTGGAAATTTCGAACTATATGCCAACTGGGAGCAGTGACATGACTGCATTGTTATGCTATGTCACTTGTCCGTGCCTAGGACTAGGCTTATCACCATACATTACTGTAACTCATTTAATCAAAAAGTGGTATTCGGCGAGTCTATTTGTTCTTAGATTTGTGAAATTTTGAGTCAGGCACTTTTTATTTGTTACGAGTTATCGTTGGTGAGAGTATTTGACAACGTATGCTGTTATTATGTTTATTTAAATGGTAGCATGTAAGGCCTAATTTTGTATAGGGACCCAGGGTCTCAAGAAGTCTTTAGAAGTCATTACAGATCACTTATTTTGCGTTGATTGCTTTATAATCATTTCTGTACAGACAGAAACGAGTCGTCTGTGATCAAATTATTTATTACGTTGTTGAACATATGAACATATTTAGACGCAAATATTTATATGTTTCAAGACAAAAAAGGTACAAATGAATTCCCTTTCATAATCAAAAGCAGATCTGCATAAACAAATATTCAATTTCTTCTAGTTATTTGACTAAAAAATCTATATATACTTTTTTGAGAATTTGATTGTTATAAAAGTTATTTTAAAAGTCCTTTTTTTCAATGTCCACACAGCCATAAAGACCTAAATGATACGTTTTCTACCTAAATTTAAAGGAAAAGGCTTTGACAACGCAAACATTTCCATAATAAAATAATTTATAGTCAAATGTGTTTCTAAATTGGGGTTGATCAATATAATTCTATAGTCCAAGATGAGTAGTACAGGTCTATCTTGTAAGCTTAGTAAGAATCCGAAAGAAATTTGAAGACAAATATACAGTCATGTCAAATAAAGAAACGTTGCTTAGAAATTCAAGCTGCAACTCCGAGACCTGCTTGAACTCCATTTAGGTTTCTTTAAGTCTGCCTGCATTAAATATTAGTAAAACTAAATTTTAAAAGGTGTACGCTTAAATATTTTGATATGCAAGTAAAAGTTTCGAAATACAGATAGTATGTATATGGCCTGTTTGATACTTTTGTATTGAAAGTATGAGTGAATTTCAGAAAACTTTCTTCAACATATCACCATTATCACTTAAAAGTATTTCGAATATTTGTTAATTGTAAGCTTTAAGTAATATATATATGTCAGATTTTCTACTATAATTTGTGACGTCTCTCGCGTCCTTCTGCTAACATAACTCCTATGTTCTTTGACGGCCACGATTAATGGCAAAACCTTTCCAACCCAATACCAAGAAGATAAACAATGCAACATGTAAATGAGATTATACTTTAAAGGATAGAAGTTTTGATGATAAGATATACCGGCAAATTTAGAGAATAGCTTAGTGTGGAATCTTTCAGATCAAAGAGTTAGCAGTCCGATAACTTTGGAAGGATAGACAATATATATAAAGTTGGAATCGTGTATATAAAGTGAATTTATGATACTCTCTATAGGTGAAGGAAGGAATCTGCAAAAGGTAATATTTGATATAGGTAGTTTGAGAATGTTATTTATTATAATTAAGATAAAGGATCTAGTTCTGTGATCCGACTTAAAATACAAAGGTTTTAATTGGTGTTAACTCTCACTTTAAATAAAGTTGTAAATTAGAATTAAGTAATATAAGTTATTCTTAATAAAAGTTGTATTAAGTGAACTACTATGTCTCACATTTTTGATAATCCCAACCTCTAAACATTGGAACGGAACGACATAGTCATCACAGGATGGCTATGTCGCAAATTTCTTAACGGTATTTTTGCATTATTTATAAAATGTAAGATGAAAACGAGGGTATTGTATTTTCCTTTGCTTAGAATTTAAATGAAATAGATTCTATCTTCAAGAATATAAATTAGATATATTTTCTTACATAAATTAGAATAGGCTACACAGAAACTTTAGTATTTCAACTCATTTTAAGACTGTGTTTCTGCATTGCATTAAATGCAGTACAATCACTGAAAAAAGTATTTTCTAGAAATATTTTTTTAACAGTACATATGTATTAAATGTACATGAAACAAAAGAACTACAAGCAATTAAATATCATGAAAAATTGAAAGAAAGATAAGATTTTTTTTAAACTGAATAAAAATGATATAAAACCAACTGGAAAAAACCATTTTATTTATTTGAATTATTCTTTACTTTTTCTTGCTGAAACAAAAATATATAATAGGCTGCACCAAGGATGTGGGAATATTTCACGCTGGTTGAGATAACTGAATGATTTTCAATCTAAGAACCTAATTTATTTGTGATCTAATATAACAGTTAAATATTTAATATCTTAAATTATATGACGTGAAAATGTGCATTATAACTTGTAAAGATCTTATTAATGTCTGTGTGTGTGTCCATTGTTTTCAAAAATTTTAAAGGGCGTCATATTGCTGATAGGGTATACTGTACTTTTAAAGTATTTAATTAGATAAGAATAAGAAGTATCAAAATAGTTATGTATGGCAAATCAACATTTTTACATGCGAATTAACAAATAGGTAACACAATTCGGAAAAAAATATAAAATTCATGAGTGAAAATATAAATTTTTTTTCACAAAATTTGTTACAAATGTTACAATTTCTTTTTACAAAAATTGGTAAAGAGTTCAATCTAAAAAGTCTGAATCATTTTTATTAGACAAAATACACCCAATGTATAAATATGGATGAAGTGGAACAGATAGATTTCCAAAAATTCACGTATGGAAAATACAAGAAAAAATCACAAAATTTGATTTTACACGATGTTTTTAATATATGTCATTTCAATTATCAACATTTTCTCGAAATCTACGGAAAATATAATATCAAATTTGAGATTTTTACAGATTTTTTTGTCTTATTCCCCAAAAATGTGAAAGTTTTAAATATATTCTTATTCCTCTATAGCTATATTTATCCTTTTAACACTAAATATTACACTATATATTTTATAACTTTAAAATAACCAAGAGTCTGAGCTTATATTTTATTTTCTTAGCTTACGAATTATGCTACATAAGAATTTTGATGTTCAGTCAAATGTGCAATGTTCAAAAACCTGCCTTGTTAGGCATGCTGGTTTTGGATTACCGGATATTAAATTCGTTACCTGAAGCCTTGCTTTTTATCAGCTTTTGAAAGTGGAAGAACTATTTTCTGAAAATTAATTTGCTTTTTGAAAGTGATTTGAATTTCAGTGATATATTGATTATTTAAAATTGCTTCGTTTCTGCAGTGGCGTTCACAGACTTCCTTTTTTGAAGGTAAGGAGTGAGATATATTTAAAAAAAAACATGTTAACGAAAGCGTTAAGTCGTATCTTTATGCTAAAATTTAAAAATGTGTTGGTCTATGGAGGGGGTGACCCCTCCTCTTTGTGTATTCCCCGGGTTTTTACCCCAACAAATACATCTTATTACATTTTGCTGACTAATAATTAAGAAAATAATTTATAGAAACTTTCCATATTGATTAGTTGCTTTAGATAACATTACAAACAATAACGCCGCCCTACTGGTATAGTGGTTAGTGATGCTGAATACAGTGTCGTAGGGCCTGGGTTCGAATCCCGGAGAAGGCATGGTTGTTTGTAAATGTATAGTGTCTTCATGGCATGGGGGTACTCTAAATAGCCGTACAGCCGCAAGTCCTCTTGTGAGGTTGGTGGAAGGGAAAGAGAGGTAGAAAGCCCCTGATCATCCCCAGGGTGTTCTCCCTCAAAATAGGGGTTGAACCGAGCCAAATCGTACTGTCACCTGAATGGTGCTCGAAGCTAAGGCTAACAACAGGCGTAAAGATCTATCCCTTCACTGCGATGAATTTCGTGGACCTTGATCTAATGTTACTATCGATCAGGTATGGCATAAATAACAACAACAAACAATAAAAAACCCCAAAAAGTAGATAAAAAATAGAGAGGAATAGAAGATAAATACGAAATCTCCTTGCAGCATTATATTGAAATATAATGTAGAAAGTTGAAAGTTTGTGTTTGTTTGTGTCTTTTTTCATAGCAGAGCTTTAGAGACCATGGTAGCCTAGTGGTCAAGATAACGGGGACTCGTGGCTGGTGTGTCATGAGTTCCAGCCTGAAAACCCGCTGTGCATAGGATTACGATGTCCGTTTAACATGTGTGAAACGTCCTCATATTGTTGTGGTGTGGAAAGGGGGTGCAGCTCGTGTTTCGTCCTCATCACTTGACCATGGTTCAAAATTACGAGGTTTGTCGCCAAAGGCCCTCTTGTATATAATTAATGCGACGCTAATATTCACTCACTCATTCATAGCTGCTTTCACCAGCAATTATATTATTTCTTGAAAATATATTCTATAACAAATTTTTTTCTGTAAAGCTCTTATCTGATTCACATTAAATATAAAATTATCCTTTTTCAGATTATTTAATTTAATTTAATAATATGAAATTCAACAAATGCTTGAAAATAGTGGGAAATTTGTAAGAATGTCCTTCCCCAGTGGCGTAGCGTGCACCCCCGCATTGCGTGGGGGGCAAGCTTTTAGGGATTCCGAAGCCTAATTGCCGCCAAGTACCTAACCCTTTGTAAAATCCAACTTGGGAGCCCAAAACTTGTCTTTGAAGGGGATCCAAATGCTCTCCGCTACATCACTGCCCTCCCCTTTTTTTATTCGAGATTTTAAACCTTTTTTTCTCTCTTAAATTGGACATTTTCTTGGTACATTTTTCGATAAACAATTTCGATTGTGTTAAAAATTATTAATACTTTTTTATTTTTTAAAATTGTTTATTACATTTCCAATAAAATATTCACGTAAAATCCAATCTTCCTTAGAGATAAAGATAACCCTTTTTATCAAAGCACGAAAAATATTTTTTAGTAATAAAGCAATTTATTTTTAAGTTAGTTAAGTACTTTAGTCAATGTTTGCATAGTTGCTAAGGGAAAAATAAAACATATAGTCAAAATGTGGCAACTTCCACAACAAATTAAAACAATTTTATCTATTAAAAAAAACTTGTGGAAAATCATTTTGCTTGAGGCAGATTTTGACTAAAGATGATTCCAGATCAAATTATCTCCATTATTTGATACACATTATATTTACTTCCGTTAATTTCAATAATTTCCTAAAAAATCATCTTACGTGCAACACCTAATAACTTTGATAGTATTAATAAAGACAAAAGGTGAATTATCATACATTGTATATTTTATTGAACCAAAAATAATCTGATTAATAAACTTTGCTTCTAATGAACTTACAGTCTCCAGGGTATAATAACACTAGAACAGTTTAGCAAGCCACTTATATCTTAACATATTTCTTCCATTAAAGATATACCATAACATAAAAACTATCTTTCAACTGCATTAACGATGTCCATTATGAGCTATAAGTATGTTTCTTTTGGTCTCTCAATCTGACAATCCTTTTATAAATACCGAGAAGAAAAATATAGAGAGCAAGAAACTAATATAGAAATATAAATGATATCCTTTTCTGGTTCGTGAACTTTATTTATTCTTTATTCGGATGATAGTTATGATGGAAATTTATTATTTTTGTTATAAAAAGATTACCTTTCCTTTTCTTTAAGCACATAACTGAAGGATACATCACTGGTTAAATAAGAATCAACACATGAACTGTTGGACAGATAAAAAAGATTCTGGGGAAACATGAATGAGGAAATGCGTTTAAGGTATCCGACTACGTTCGGAACCGCGATTTTAAAAAAAAAGCGTATAAATGGGTAATTTTCATGATATTTAGTTCCCTTAGATTAGAATTCCTGTATAAAATTGTTTTAAGGACATTTTGACAAAAAATTTTATTTAAAAACAATATTTCGGCAAAAAATTAACTTAGAATAATTTTTTCCCCAAATGTTCTCCTTTTGTGAAAAATGCTTCTATTATACTAATATTATGCCGGTCTATAGCTCAGACCTCTGTACAAAGGCTCAACTAGAATTTTTGAAATATATAGCTTAGAAGTGGGTTTATCAATGTTTCACGACAACAGAGGAAAGAAATGTTAAGAAAAAAACGCCAATAATTATTTCAATGGGTTGTAACTCTGAAAATAATGTGAATTTTTCAAAAATTCTAGTTGAGCCTCTGTAGAGAGGTCTGAGCTATAGACAGGCAAAATATTATTATAATAGAAGCATTTTTCACAAAAGGAGAACATTTTGAAAAAAGTTTATTCTAAGTTAATTTTTAACCGAAATATATATATATATTTTACTTAAATAATTTTTTATTGTAATACTATTCTTAAAACAGTTTTATATACATTTTCTAATCTAAGTGACACTCAATATCATAAATATTATCCATTTACACGCTTTTGCAAAATCACGGTTCCGAACGCAGTCAGATACCTGAAAGATTAGTAAACCAACGATTTTATGCTAGGGCACATAATAAAGTTTATTTCATGAAAATCGTAAAAGACAGACGATAATAATTCCTATAACGTACGAAAAGGTAATGAATTTATCAATACTCTCACAAGAAATTTATAATACATACTACCGTATTTATTCGAATCTAAGTCATCATCGATTCTAAGCTGCACCCCAAATTCTCTACACATTTTAGAGAAAAAATTTTTTAAGAAAATGTGCAAAAAGTTCAAGATGAAATTTATACATAAAATAAAATGAAGAAAAATAATAATAAGTCAATAATTAATTTATTTTATCAGTATCAAAAACTTTCAAATACATAGATAAACTTATAATTATTCTAACCGTCTGCAGTATCATGTTTCGAAAATAATTCGTCATTCCCTTTGTCACAGCTGACTTCGGAATGGGTACAGACGTCGATTTTCCCACACAATGTCGTCATCCATGCCATGAGTTTGAGTTTGAGTTTGGTGTTTTATGGCGCAAGAGCCAGTTTTGGCTGTACTACGCCAAACATTCATAGGTCTGTGGTCTGGAGGTGAAAAGGAGAAATTGGATGACAAGATGGAGGGCCAAAAATAGAGACGGATCACTAGGGTACCCCGGGGTCGTGACACCCGTGTTTACAAAGATAGTAAACCCCTTGGGAAAAGGAAAAGATCACTAGGGTACCTCGGGATTGTGACACCCGTACCCACCTAAAGAAGGTGAGCCCCCTGAGTGGCATCCATGCCATCCAATGCATTTGTTATGCACCATTTTTTAAAAGTATGTATTGAATAAAAATGTAAAAGAACTATTAAAGACTGTTGAACATTTACAAGCAAAAATTATATCATTTTGTTTACACCATCGACGCAGATTTGTTTCATCTGAGTGAAATTTTCAGTGGCCGCTGCTTTATTTTCGTTTTCTTCTGCATATAAAACTGCTCCCCTTTTCATACTTGCGTCATAGAGAACTCGTCTTAATGCTATTACCAATATCGTTGATGTATAGGCAATTAAAAGAAAACATGTACAAAAAAATTCCCTGAATATGGATGTTTTGGATAAACGGAATACTGAAGATAAATTACAGAATGGGATGAGTCGTCGATGCAGGTGGCCAGGATGGACGATTGCAATTTTCCTTTTCAAAGGGGTAGAAAATCATTTCCCCCCATCCAGTAGATGTTTTGCCTTCGATTCTAAGCCGCACACCCGATTTTCAGTCGCATTTACATAAAAAAAGTGGGGCTTATCGGAAAAACCTAAACTATAAAACATAAAATTGAATTGATACAAGAGAGAAATTTCCTTTTTTTCGAGTGTCATATCTACGTGAAATCTTAAGTTAAGAATTTAAAATTAATTCTTAGGTTTTTTTATTATTTTTTTTCAAACCGTCAAGAAGGGAATCAACCATTTTTTTTCGCCGGGCCACATACCTATAACAACTATTTCATGCGGGCCACAACACGAGGATTAATTGGGTGTGGGGGGCGCTATAAGATCAAGGATATTTAAAATGCGGAAAATTTATCGTAATATTAAAACTCATAATTTTGGACTTTTCTTAGAATTATATTAAACTATGTCAAACTCAACTCACGAAAAATAGATTTGATGTATTTTTTTTCCCTGCAGAAAAATATGGGGGAATAGTGTCTCCCTCCCCAATTTCATTCTACTGTTGAGCAGCGCGGGCCCCTCACGCGTTTTGCGTACGCCCATCGCTTCTGGTTTTGTTCCTGATATTTGCATACGCGCGTTTTTTCCACTTACGTGTTCCCCCACTGATCTCAGACTTTTTATTCTGCAATTTCATGGCTATCTGCAAATTTTACATTGTTGCTTAAGTTTTGCCCCCAGTGTAGTTTAACGTATTGTACCTGAAATATAATCACGTAGAAAAATACAACTCGAAACCTTTTGTTCGTCAAAGCCCCTGCATATGCGAGTTTCGAGTGTTTTAGTAACGCATCCGCCCGCGTTTTAATTTAAGGTATCCGACTACGTTCGGAACCGTGATTTAGCAAACGCGTATAAATGGATAATTTTTATGATATTTAGTGTCCTTAGTTAGAAAAAAGTATGTAAAAATTTTCTTGAATAGTATTAAAAAAAAATTTATTTAAGTACACTATTTTTACAAAAATAATTAAACAATTTTTATTCTCCTTTTGTGAAAAAAGCTTCTTTTATAATAATATTTTGCCTGTCTATAGCTCAAATCTCTGTGCAGAGGGGTCAACTAAATTTTTAAATATATAACTTAGAAGGGGGTTTTTCCATGTTTTACGACAACAGAGGGGGGAAAATTTTTAAAAAAAAAGCCGTGATTTTTTCAATTTGGGTTTTTAACCCGAAAAAAAAGTTTTTCCCCCAAA
>BMAV01025319.1:0-14273 GCA_019973955.1 Trichonephila inaurata madagascariensis | reverse complement strand
TCGGTACCCCCCCTTTTCCCTTTTTCATTCAATGGGAAGAATTTGACTAAAATTTAACGGAGAATCAGCCCCTATACACAAAGCGTCTTCAGTGGCTCTGGGTTTCAATCTCACTATTCGACAACACCGGCCATGAGTTCCCGACCATGACCACTAGACTAGTTTGATACCCGGGGGCACCCCCAAAGTTGTTGTTTTGTTCGCCAAGTGGCGTAACTAAATACGGTTACCTTGATATTTTTGAGTTTTTGGGGGGAATTTGCAATTTTCTTTACAATTGTATTTTTGTTAATGTTAATATATATTATGTGTAATTATTTTATATTCATAATGTGATACAAAAATACAATTATTATTATATGTAATAATCATATAATATTTGTCATTTATAATAATTGTTTTATTAAATTTATTTATAAATATTAATATACATATGTTATTTATTTAAAATTATTATTATGTTCTTTATTTATAATTATCATTTTGTTATTCATTTATAATTATTATTATGTAATTTATTTATATTTATTACGTTACTTTAGTATTCTTATGAATAATTTTTATATTACAATGCGATGATTTTATTCTTTTTTATAATTACTATTAAATTATACTATATTATTATAAATAATAATTATCATTAAATCATGCTATATGAATATTATATATAATTACTATTAAATTATATTATAAGATTATTATATCCTGCTTAATATTATTAGTACATATAGCTTTTTATTGTATTGTTATTCATTATTTATTGATTGACCTTGGTTATTCTCAATCTCTTTCTATATTCTTCGTTTAAATATATTTCAAAGTATTTCAAAACAATTTTTAAAATAATCTTAACGATTTGATACCGCTAGGCTTCCATCTTGGATTCCATTCCAGCGACAACACTTTAGGCGTGATTCTTATCGCGCCAAGCAGCGCGGCGTCTTATATATCAAACTCCCAAACCTGCGGTAAAGCAATAATTTAAATCCAAGTATTTCCCGTATCGAAACTTTGGATGTATTATAATTCAAACATAGTTTTTAAAATACTCTGATCTCCAGAGACTCCCAAAAGACTACTGTAACACTTCCTGCAATAAATAATATCAATTTAAATCTAATTAAATATATCATTTAATCAAAAGTTATTTTGAGCCTAATATATAATCACAAGTTGATACATGTAGTGTATAATTTGAAACAATATAAGTAAAAGTAATTGATCCAAATTTAAAATTCCAAGAATCTTATATTGAAACTAATTCTTCTGGAAATGAAAGAAACGTTTGTGTGTTCCAAACTTTTGGAGAAATTTTATTTTAAAACATTTATTTCAAGAAAAAAGACATTTTCTTTTTCTTTTTTATGTGAATTAAACTAGCTGTTATAGAAATCTCTACAAAAACACAGGTCTTGAATAGCAACGATCAAAAGAAAAACACAGACATCATTCAAAACCTATATCTATCACATACAGAGTAAAGAACATAATAATAAATGTGATAATAACAAGGAAAATTAAATGTTATTCGAAAAATTTATCCATTCAATGTAGAACATTTTACCACACTCTCAAGATTAAGATACAAAAGAAAAACCCCTTATAATACAGAAAATGCTAACAATTTTTTTCTTGTATTTCTTTTTGTTTACCAGTTTCTTCGACAAACAGAGAGAGTAGTCTTAGATTCTACACGCGATACAAACAAGTTTTCAACGAAAAACTTTATTGTAACTCCAGTTCTTTGTTTTTGTTTGAAGAGTAAGCTAAAACAAGAGAGTCGGAGATAAAAAAAGTAAACAGGAAATATACCAACCGAAACCGGATCCTTATAAATATGAAAATGGCGAAGAAGGGAATCATGTGCCTGGTGTTGACGAAGCCAATATTCTTGAAAAGAAGTGAGTAGCGAAAAATTTCCCCTCATTTTGCCCTTCATACATTTTCTTCAGGATTCCTTGAGAGGAAAGATGCAGTATAGAATGAATAGTTTTGAGAATTTAAATGGTAACAGCTGTTGCTTAATATTTCTAGATGCAAACAGTTTGGATGAATATAACTTTTACTTTGGTATGTTGTTTGGTTGTGATGCACAGATGTATCAGAAGCTAGGTATTTATTTCTTATCTAAATGGAACTTCAGTCTGGAGGTGATATAGGTAACAAGTTTTCAGCAAATTATGACTTACTTTTTTTAAGAAAGGGCTTCAGTTGAAGTGCTTCATAAAATTAGCAGTTTTTATTAAAGTTTATTTTGAAGTTTCAATGTCCAAACGGGAGACATGTTTAATGCTATTTACTTCCTTCCTTTTGATAGTAACGTAGCTGCTGGAAATCTTTTGAATTTATTTACTTATTTAATGTTGATCTTAGACTGTTATAAAAATGTGTTTAGTCCATAGCAATTCTTAGTTTTGTGATCTGAACTCGCTAAGTTGGTGGTAAGAGGCATACATTTTGGGCAATAAATATCAGTTTTAATCTTCAGTCAGTTTATTCAATCTTTGAACAATCATTATCTAAGTATGTTAAATATGTGGAGAGAGTTTCCTAAATTTTTCCATTAAAAATTGGAATAAATCTTAATTTTACCATCTGTAAGGAATATACTTTTTTAACAGAATAGTTGGGGAAGAGTTTTAAAATTTTTACAAAGGCACCTGTTTCAAAAAGCTCTTCAGCACCGTGTAAATTCTTGTTTGTTTATCTTTGATAACTCCTCTCGTTTATCCACTACACTTCTACTTAAATGGTTATCCCCATTTGCCAGTAGCGTAACGGAGAACATTTTGGCCCCCCTTGCAAATTTAAGTTTTGGGCCCACAAGTTAAATTTTAAAAAGGTATATTTGGGGGCAGTCGGTTTGGGGGGCCCCCCTGTGTTTCCCCCCCTGATCGTTTTGCTGGGGTGCTTACGCACCCCATTTGTTTTTAAAAAGGCTTACTTCACAAAGAAAAACTCAAATCAAGTAAGTAGATATTAGATTTAAAAAGTTAGCATGGAAACATGTAACAATTTTGTATGTTAATACTGTTTAGTACTTACTTTAAATTAGAATTTAACATAATTACACATAATTAAAACATACAATACAAACAGCGTTTAGGAGAAATAATTATATTAGCATAATAGGAGATAAGAAAGATTAAGGAAACTATGAGAAATGCATCGATTCAGTAACGTATAACAAACATGACTTTTTTTTAAAAAAAATACGCTATGCTTTCGTATTTTATTTTCCGAATTTCAGATTTAATTCTATTTTATTTAATTTAACATTATAAATAATTGAAGTTTATTTGCTTACAGTATATTAGTTAAAGTATCTGACTACGTTCGGAACCATGATTTTGCAAAAACGTATAAATGGATAACATTTCTGATATTTAGTGTCCTTGATTTGAAAAAGTATATCAAATTGTTTTTAAAAATATTTTTACAATAAAAAATTTTTTGGCAATATTTTTTCACAAAATGAACATAGAATGACCCCTTTTCAAATTTCTCCTTTTGTGAAAAATGCTTCTATTTAAAAATATTTTGCCTTTAAAATAGTCGACATTTCTAAAATCAACTAGAATTTTTTTAAATATATAATTTTTAAATGGGGTTTTTCCATATTTTACGACAAAGAGGGAGAAATTTCAAGAAAAAAACGCCGATAATTATTTCAATTGGTTGTAACTCTGAAAATAATGTAAATTTTTTAAAAAGCATAGTTGAGCCTCTTTATAGAGGTCTGAGCTATATACAAGCAAAATATTATTACAAAAGAAACATTTTTCTCAAAAGGAACATTTTGAAAAAAGGATGTTCTAAGTTAATTTTTTGCCAAAATATTGTACTTAAATATTTTTTTGTCAAAATGTCCTTTAAACAATTTTATACATGTATTCTAATCTAAGTGACACTAAATATCATGGAAATTATCCATTTATGCACTTTTTTTAAAATCACGGTTCCGAGTAGTCGGATACCTTAAGCAGAATGCTTTTATTTGTTTGGATGTGCATTATTATATAAGATATAAAGGTGTAAGCAGTTGATGATTTCGAAAAGTGATTAATTATTTAGAAATAACATTTAATAGTAAGGAAAAGCGATACCGCGGTAAATACGCTTACTTTTTCACAGTGCTCCTAGACCTGGTATTGCCACATTACATTACATAAAATATGATAAAAAGTGTTAGCTATAATACTAACAAACAGGAAACTTATAATTGAAAACAACTATCTACTAGTTAAATATTTTAAAATGATTTGGAAAAAATATTTTTACATATTCAAATATTTATATTCAAAATGAATGTATAAGTATAGTATAAAAAGGATGAAATATGTTTTTAATTGTCCAGCAAAGGAAATTTCAATATTTGAGTTGTTTTTAAATAAGTTGTTGATAAATCAAGCTCAATAACTGTGAAATTCTGCGTCAAATAAGTGCATACCTCTAATACAATAACATTAGATGTTTTATTTTAGATTCCAAAATGTGTTATATCTTCTCCTTCCAATATAATAAAAATTTTCTTTGAAGCAAAATCCTTGAAATATTGAAAAAAGGTGAAGGCTACGAAGCTTTCATTGTTAAAAGTCCCATACTTCAATATTTTGAACTAAGGCAATCTAATCATTGATTACTATATCTATGTCTGATGAATGTAAATTTTTGTTATTGTTAGCGTCATATTATTATTTTTCGGTATTTTGTTACGTGAATTTTGTAACTTTCTCTCAAAATAAATTAGCTTTCATTTACGAATATAAATTTAATTTTCCTTTGAAATATCGTATAACGCGTTTCTTTAAGTATATCAGTTGAGAAATGAAGACGAATTATTTCTGTATATATAAAGATAAATGAAAACCTGAAATTGTTAAAATATACGTTTTCATTGTATATGTTTAGTAGTTTTGATTTCACAAATAATTTTATTCAAAAATATAACTCTGTTGTATCTTAAGATTTTTAAAATTTTTAAACTTACGTGAACTGTTTCTAAATTCTAAACTGTAACACT
The DNA here is from genome assembly GCA_019973955.1 of Trichonephila inaurata madagascariensis. Taxonomy (NCBI): domain Eukaryota; kingdom Metazoa; phylum Arthropoda; class Arachnida; order Araneae; family Nephilidae; genus Trichonephila; species Trichonephila inaurata. The sequence continues at coordinate 9,250 of BMAV01025319.1, read as the reverse complement.
TTTAGCAAATTTGTTTGTTAAAAATGCCTTATTAATACATATACTATCTTATCATATATTACGTCTAAAAATACCGTAACAAATAAAGAAAAATATGAGTAGAATATTTTTCTTTATAATTAAACAAATATCTTTTTCAGTGGCAATGATTCCTGCTATTTTCTTAATACTGAACGATGAATAATAGCAAATAAAGAAAAATATGAGTAGAATATTTTTCTTTATATTTAAACAAATATCTTTTTTCAGTAGTAATGATTCCTCCTATTTTCGTAATATTGAACGATGAATAATGATCCATAAGTATAATATAAATTTTCCCCATTATTTTAATATTCGAAAAAGGGTGAGTAATTATCCCTATGAAAGAACCGTACATTCTCAATAAATGGCATTTTTCTGTATTGCCACCCTTTCATCGTATTGTATTTTTATTGCCAATATATTGATATTTATTCTTCTGATGCATATCATGAATTGAATTTGTAATCAGTATTTATTTAATTGTTGTAAGTGAGAACTTTCATAAAACTATATTGCATATTAAAAAGCAGGTTTGGAATAATGATTAAGTAAAGTAAGTAAATTGCTACCAAATAAGATACTTCAAAGGGAAGTACTTGCTCGGGAGCCTTAATCTGAATCAACGGATATGCATAGTTTACACTTCAGTGATATTTGCTTTCTGGAGTGATTTAGAACATGGTTCGATTAAGAGAGAATGGATATAATCAAATCATATAGCTGCATCCTGTTTGATCAATGCATACAAGAGACACCAGCATTAGGTTTGGAAAATGTCTCTTTGGTTGGATATGTTACATTGATGTTCTAGATACGTTGGATCAGTAATAATTTAATAAGCTCTTAACATGCAAGAAAAAGACATAATTTGATATTGTTTTGGTATATGTATAGGTAACAAATACATAGTTGGAAAGTATCTCATTAAATGCGGTTAAAATGTTTCGGATTATACAAAGAAATATTTTGCTTCCTTCTATTTAGCATTTTTTTTAAAAAAATTAAAAGTGGCAAAATTATGGCACACACACTATATATGCTATTTATAAACGTAAGCTTGTTTTTATATATAATTACAACTGCATTTTTATATAATTCTTAATAATATGGATTGGCAATGAAAATAAAATAAAAATAATAAGCTTTGATTGTTGAACTGCAAACATTTTTATGTCATAAAACAGACAGTTTTATTTAAATTTGAAGCAAGAACAAAAAATTACTTTACTATCTACCATTACAAATGTTTAATCTACAGACTGGAAACTTGGCAGGTATGCTCCTTTTATGGAGTAAAGTACCGCTACAAAAGAGGTTGTTCCGAAAATTGTCTCCCCCCCTCGAGAGGGTTACGACGAGTTAAAGGGGAGTTATAGATAAAAGATAATTCCGTTTTTAAACTGTAAGCCCTACAGACTTAAAATTTAGCAGACATGTCCCTTTTATGGAGCAGAGATCCGCTAAGAAAGGGTTTTGCAAAAATTGATATTCGAGAGGGTTTTCGAGGGCGTCTTACATAAAAAAATCTCTTTTACGAATTATTAAGCCTACAACCTTGGAATTTGGAAAAAGAACTTTACTTATGCTGAGTAGATATTGGCTAAGAAAGGGCTTCTCTCAAAAGTCATCCAACAATGGGTGCTACGGAGTTATTATATATAGCAGGATATAATTTTTTCTCAGTTAGTTAGAGGCCTACATACTAAATTTGCTAAATATCTATGTATATATTTGGCATATATTCGTGATAGATGGAATTGTGCAGTTTATCTTCGTAATATTTAAAATCAACATTATTTCAGTTTATTTAGTCCACTCCTGGCAGCCACTTTTCAATACTGCGAAGAACCGGCATGTACCGTGATCTATTATATATATATATATATACCTGGTATACCAGTTCTTCGCACGGGTGAATTGAAAAGTGAAACACTAGAGATTGAAGTTTAAATAAATTTGAAATGTGTTGATTTTAAATGAATTGCGAATTAAACACTTTTTAGTGTTATCTATGCATAGATATATGCCAAAAATGCCATAAATATTTGCCAAATTTTAAGTATGTAGGTCTAATAGCAGGAAAAAGGGTTATATATATACCAGATCTATTATATATATATATATATATATATATATATATATATATATATATATATATATATATATATATATGTATATAAGAAAAATAATTAACCTATCATTCAATAAAGTGGAGAGCTTGCTGCATGTGCGAGCGTATGTATCATGTATATTTATATGTGTATGTGTGTCCTGCACCTTAATTCCACGTAATTGGAATTAAGATATAGGGCATTTTTTTATTCAAAGAAATTTTCTAAGAGAATATCTTTCTTCATGCTCATAAAAATTCATTTAAATTTAGACAAATTGCATATTTGGTTACAATCTAAGCTCAAAGAAAATAATAAATGATTATTATAGTCCAATAAAATGTAGTTCATACAAGATCAATACTTCTCTTAATACCTTGGTACTCAAAATCTTCTAATCACAGAGCCATTTCCATCACTTTTTAAACAATTGTAACCTTATGATGTATCTTATGAAGTGTTTAAGGTTAAAAATGTATTTTTTAGGTTTTGGGTGTTAGAAACATAAGAAAAAATGAGTTAGAAGTACTGAGGATAAAAAAGGAGTAACATGTATAACTTGAGAACCTTAAGTTAATTTTCTAACATTTGCTTTTTGTAACTTTTGCTTTTTGTAAAAATATTTTTAAATGTGTTTTTTAACGAATAAAATTATCACTATAATTTGTGCATGAAAAATGGGATATCTTTAAAACAATCCAATAAAATATAAGGAAATTTGTATCACTTATGCAATAAGTCCTTTAAGTGTAACAAATCAGAAGTTTTATGACAGTTACATATTTACTGATATTTAACAGTCATTTTTAGCTTAGAATGTAAAGTAGTTTTGACTAAAAATCATCAACGTCAAATTTTTAAATGCATATAAAATATTTACTTCTTAAAATATTTTTTTCCTGCGATTTGTGACACTTCAGATGGAAGTATATCATTATGTCCAGCGTATTTTTGCAATTTTTCTGAAAATTGAAAATTTGGCTGAATTTTTTTTAAATAATATTTTTTTTTCAAAAATGGGATGATTTATGTTATTTTTTAAATAATAATGTTACCTGATTTTAAAAAATCTATTTATACACGATTATTCTTCAAAACAATATTGTACTGAAAATAAATTATTGAAAAAATCAGTTTCCTAATCTAGTCGGATGCCTTAAAAATAATATTTTTTTAAAAAATATAATATCCCACGAAATAAAAAAAGGGGATCTAATTACGGGAAAAGCAACCATCCTATAGTATTCCCTTGAAATCTGCTCTTGCAAGAACTCATTAATATCTGCTTCATACTTTCACCGAATGCAATTATTCATTTCATCGCAGCTCACCACTTGACTATCCATGGGTGTTAGGCTTTCTCTTCCTGTCCTGCTGTCTATGCAAAGGCAAAAGTTTCCTGGCCAATACCTCACTGATAAACGCATCTATAAGGCCGTAGATCATTTCTAAATGCATCTTCCGGCCTTGATTTATGCTTCACCTGGGCCATACACTTCATATCAAGGGTTAGGGACATCCCGGATAGAAACGGGAAAGTCGGGGAAGAATTCTATCGTTTTATTCAGGCTGCACTATTCAGAATCATTACTCATCAAGAGGTTTTCCAATGGACACCTTTGTGGATGTCTGGTTCATGCCATCAATAGAAGGACCGGTGAGAATGTAAATTGTTGCTTAATTTGGGGCTGGAGAATCCACTTTGAGAAATCTTTATCGATTACGGATGAATATGATAAAGGTATTCCGGGGAATGCTGTTTCGTTTCTGGTCTGGGAAGGGGGTGGAGATTATCTACGGACTGTTTTGAGTTCTACATGTGCATTGATCAAAAGTCCATGCCCTTGTTTAAATGTACAGGATAAATATTTATTTTCATAATTGAACATTATTAAACGAATAGCCAGTTTTAAATAATTATGAATGGCATATGTTGATGAAGTTATCACACATGAAGTTACTCTCATATAACCCAAGTCGTCGCTCATTTAATTGATTTTGATTAATTTGTTATAAATTATTCTATTTTTCAGTTTATTTTTCTATAATTTATATCATGTTGGTGCCAATATTTTATAATTCTTTTTATTTGGGGAATACTATTCAATATTCTTTTCATCGAAGAGATGAACATTTTTTGGAAGTACTCAATTGAAAATGTTAATTACAATACTATAAAATGCAATATTTCTTCGTATTTTTAAGAAAAACAAGATTTAATTTTATTTGTAATTTTTAGGTGAATAGGTATTTTTATCTATGTAAGAAACATCTGTTATAATCATTCTGAAATATGAAGGACCGTTTATAACAGGTATTACTTAATTATATGATATGGAAATAAATTATAATCAATTCAGTTTCTCACAATTCTTATCTCACATATTAGAAATAATTTTGAAACTGTACCAAAAACGTTACTATGAAAATAATTCTAATTTATGTCATAGAGCTCCAAATCTATATATTTGCTTAGATGCAAAAATTACAATTTTCTCTTGATAAAACGGAATTATTTTTATTTACAAACTACTTCTTTTAAATCTCTAAATTGAATATAATTGCGTGCCCCATTTAATCAAGAATAAATACTTGTTAAATTATTTTCTGCTTGTCTGATTCTTAAGGGGATATGGTGCGATTTACACAATTTTTTTAATTTAATGATTTACATAATTTTTTTGGTTGCCTCCTATGTGTATGTATGATGTAAAACAGATTTTGTACTCAAAATTTCATAAAAAGATAACCATTTAATTTTTTAAGAGGAAACTTATAAAGTGGGTTTAAAACGCTACTCTTCCTACAAAAATTGACGTACATATATGCAATTTGATTTACAGGTACATCTCTCAAACTATGTATAACAAAAGTTGGTATGGGATTTTGTGTTTTTGTGTGTTCAATTAATTTTTAAAAAATAAGTATTGCTTTGATTGAAAAATGCATACCCACTTTTCCATGTACTATTAGCAACAAGTGGAAAAATTTGCAATTATTAGGCATAATAGAGAAAAAACCTTAGCATTTTAAATGAAGACAAACTAGTTATTTTATCTTTCTGAGATAAGTAAAGGAGTTTAAAGTTTTTATTTGCCATTGGAATGTGAATAAAAAGGAATGCAAAAGTTATCACCACTCGGCGTTTTTTAATCTTAGGGCTTTCAAATTTTGTGAGAGTATGGAAAAATAAATAAAACATAATTTAGGCTAAAAAAATTATATTTGATCTTTTTGACCAATTTTTGACTATTGAAGCTAACGTGTCCCCTAACCACGTACGACATCATTTTTATCACCTGTTTAGATGGTTCGCCTTCTCTTTTTTTCCAGACTTGGTAATAGTTTTCATGATTCCCTTTAATCGCAAGAAATTCTTAAGTATGAGTTGAGATATAGTAATAAACTAACTGCTGTAAATGTGAATGGAATTCAATTTTTAAAAACTGAATAAGATAATTAAAAAGAAAACGAATGTAACATTTTGTTTTTACTATTTCCTCTGTAAATATTTGTCTGGTAGAGAAAAGGCTAGCAATTCCAACTGCTGACCATGGTTGAACTAGAGCTGTATAATGATAAATATCTCAGAGCGTGGTATGAATATAGGGAGTAGTATTCCTATTTAAAGGTTGTTGGAAAGCTAAAATCTGATTTTTTTGACAATTTGAGATTTTTACATTTTCAAATTGTACAGATTCTTACCTTTCTAAAAATACCTTTTTTAAACCTCTAGGATAATTAAAAGCCCTTAAAACTTATTTTTAAATAATCGTTGAAACTATGCCGCAACCATTTGAAAGGCGAAAAATGTAAACAAATTACTTTTTTTTTGGCTTAAAAGTTTAACGTCTTACATGCACCAAAACATGTATTTTTTATTGTAAATAGAGCCTTTTATTTATTTTTTTATTTCCTAGCCGATTAGAAGTATCACTGTATATATTAAAATCAATTTATCTCAAAATGTAAATTTTGATGTTCGATGTACCTTTTCTGAGAAACTACTGCTCACAGGTATGTAAAATTTTTATCATATATTTATAATGATGGCTAATATATACTGAAATGAGCTTTTTGTAAGAAACTCAAAAATTTATTTTACAATTCTTTTATGTGAAAATTGGGTCAAATTTCGCCATGTTTAATAAAATATTTCATAAATTGTTAAAAAATTCAAAATTAGCTAAAAGCTCTTCTTGGTATAATGAAAAAGGTGTACTTCAATGGTTTAAAAAATTTCAATCATGTACATATAACAAATTTTGAGTAAAGGTACATCGAAAACAGCTAATTTAACATTGTCAGTATATATATAGTAACAGAGGTTTCCAACTCCCCTTAAAAGATAATCTTCTCATTGGTGAAAATTACAAGGAGTATTGATTGAGTTTAATGAATCCATGAAACTTATAGAAAAAGGTGTAGGAGACATTCAATTAATGTTTAAGGTATCCGACTACTTTCGGAACCGTGATTTTGAAAAAGAGTTAAAATGGATAATATTTATGATATTTAGTGTCACTTAGATTAGAAAATGTATATAAAATTGCTTTAAGAATAGTATTACAATAAAAAATTATTTAAGTACAATATTATGACAAAAAATGAGCACAGAAAGACTTATTTTCAAAATATTCTCCTTTTGTGAAAAATGCTTCTATTATAATAATATTTCACCTGTATATAGCTAAGACCTCTGTACAGAGGCACAACTACAATTTTTGAAATATATAACTTAGAAGTGGATTTATCCATGTTTTACGACAACAGAGGGGAGAAATTTTAAGAGAAAAATGCCGATAATTATTTCAATTGGTTGTAACTCTGAAAATAATGTGAACTTTTCAAAAATCATAGTTGAGCCTCTGTACAGAGGTTGGGCCGAGGTGGGAAACCTGCGGCTCTTTGGGTGAAGCTGCAGCCTTAATTCCTGCTTTTTTTTTTAAAAAATAGCTTTGAATCGATTAACGGGGGATTGGGACCGTTTTTCTCTCAGTTTTACTGTTTTTCTAAAAGAATAACCTGGATTGTTCCTGCTCGAGACAAACCAGATTGGGTATAGGAATGACATGCGAAAATGCCTTGAAGACAAGAAGATCGATTTAAATAAAATTTTTTCAAAGCAACTGATGGAGCCAGAAGGCAGGAAAAAAAAAGGGAACGATTCTTCCAAAATAAAAAACGGAATTTTACGTTTCACTGCATAATACACCAAGAAACGCTTTGTGGCCAAAAAATTTTCCGGGCCAAAGTGTTGAGGTCTCATGAATTTGTTTAAACAAGATTGTTAACATCATCTTGTCTAAAGCACTTTTTACCCTCGTCAGTTTAAAGAATTCTTAAACGAAATGGAAACAGTTTCGACCTTCTTCACAAAAAATGGATGGTTTTCCAAAGGTAAGGTGGAAAGTTTTTCTTTGTGCTTGAATGAAATAAATACATTCCCAATGAAAAAAACATTAAACACCCTGAATTAGGGGCTACAAATATGGTTAAAAAATTTTTTATGGGGGATAATCAGCGAAATTAAATCAGCTGTGTGAATCTAAAACTGTAAATAAAGGGAAACCCAACCTGGGTTTTGGGAGAAAATTGGTTTGTTTCGAAGAAAAAGCTTCTTTTGCAGAAAATATTCAGAACGGGAGTTACTTCATTTTCAATTTTTAAAGCAATTTGGGGTAAAACCAATGCAACTGATGAAGAATTATTTCAACCGTTATAAAAAAATTTAAAAATGTTTTCTGAAGATTTAAACTCATTCTACAAATCCCCTCTAGCATTAAGTAAAACCCCAACACAAACATAACGAAATCCAATGAATCATTTGACATTGATACTAGAATCTCTAGAAAAAAACTGATCGATTTAAAAAGTAAAGCTTTAAAGAGTTGAAAATTTACAGAATTGAAAAGCAAGTTGGAAGTGTTGGAGGTCCAGAAATGTATCTACGTCATGCAACACAAGTTGATAGCTTTAAAAAAATGCCGCGAGTTGAGGCACTTATATTCGACGCATGGAATAGTGTTCCAGATTGCTATAGTGAGGTGAAGTAGTTGGCATTTGGAGTGCTGACTATCTTCGGATAGACGTATTCGTGCAAGTAAGCTTTCTTTTGCATGAATATAATTAAAAGTAATGTAAGAATCCAACTAACAAATGAAATTTAGAGTCGTGTTTGGAACTTAAAACAACAAGTTATGAGCCAAGTTTATCCAAACTTTCTACAATCATGCAAAGCCAACGCTCCCATTAAATTTGTTTGCTCAATTGTTTGTTATTCAAGTACAAGTTAGTGTTGTAAAAGCAAATGTTGAATTGTTTTAATTTTTTACTTAAATAATAAGTAATTACATAATAATGCCATACATATATTATCCAATTTGTTGTGAAAAACACTACTTATTTATGAATAAATAGATATTTTTCTTATGAATAAATAGATATTTTTCTTAAATAAATAGATATTTTTCTTATGAATAAATAGATATTTTTCTTATGAATAAATAGATATTTTTCTTATGAATAAATAGATTAGTTTTTTTTTTATCAAAAAACTTTATTTATATAAGTACAATTTATTGTTGGCATGAAAAAATTTATTGGCTCTTTAAAAACAGAAATTTTGTAAATTGTAATTTTTGGTTCTTCCGACTCAAAAGGTTGCCGACCCTTGGTCTAAGTTATATACAGGCAAAATGTTATTATAATAGAAGCATTTTTCACAAAAGGAGAACATTTTGAAAAAAGGTTATTCTAAGCTAATTTTTTGCTGAAATAGTGTACTTAAATATTGTTTTTGTCAAAATGTCCTTAAGAGAATTTTATACATGTATTTTAATCTAAGTGGCACTAAATATCATGAAAGTTATGCATTTATGCGCTTTTTGAAAATCACGGTTCCGAACGTAGTCTGATACCTTAATTACTTTAAAAGGAATTGCCTATTATTTATCTGAATAAAAATAATTATTGCATTTTTAAAAATGCTCAATTTTTCATATATTCTAATTTCTATCATTGATACATTTAATTACAGAGGTGAATTATTACTATCCATCATATCATGTCTAGTGAGCCAATGTCCACGGGGGAACTTTTAACGAAGACCATGT
>BMAV01025318.1:0-26919 GCA_019973955.1 Trichonephila inaurata madagascariensis | reverse complement strand
CCCAGATTTCACGCCAGACTGACCACCTGACCGGAACATCTGCTCATGCACCTCAGGACCCAAGGTCACGTATACTCACGCGTCTTTTCATTAACATGTTCTTTGGGTTCTTTTGGGGCCAGGATTAATGACAACTCTTTTCCAACCAAAACCCAAGAAGAGTAAAACGTGAATATAAGATGCAAATTAGATAGCTTTTAAATATCAGAAGTTTGAGTAAGTGAAATGGCAATTTGGGGAATGTTATGATAGAGAGTGATACGATTGTGAAGAGTGACAGCCAACAGAGGTTATCCCGAAGATAGAGCCATTAAGTCAAGGTGCATACCATTGCACTCGAGTAAAGCCGCAACTCCCTTATGATTAGCTCGGCGATCGGATCAAGGTAGGATTGACGTTATTTCGGTATTATTGATGTTGTGTGTTTTGTCATCGTAGATTCTCACAAATATTATTACCTAATCTGTTAGACGTTTAAGTTTAAATTCTTAATAAAGCCATATTAAGAATATGGAAACTTCTAGTTATTTTGTTAATCCTGCACCTCTAGCTCACGCAGATAATCAAGGGGAAGGGCACCCTAGGGGGGGGGCAATTTCACAACTGAGTTGGACACAATAGGCCTTGGCCCTCATGGGCTGTTGCGCCATAAGTCAATTATTTTATTCGAATATTAATATAATTAAACCGCCTTTAAATTTTAATTATTTTGAATCGGCACATAATTCGAAGATCAACATATTAGTACATAATAACAATGCAAGCAACTATTATTGTTTTCTTAATAATTAGAGTTCTGTGTTTAAGTCTTTCTCCAAAAGAATGACCAAGCCCTTATAGCAGAGTTTCTCAAACTGTGGGGCGCTCCGCCCTAGGGGGGCATGATAGTCCTATAAGGAGGGCGCGAGCTAATCGAAAATAAAAGATTGTTTGAAAAAAAAAATATTAATCTACTAAAAGAAAGCAAAACAAAATATACATTCGGTAATAATAATAAAAAAATACATGCATCTTTCCTCTGATATACTTCTAAATGTAAGAGTACACAATGTGTGTGTGTGTGTGTATTTGATCATTAATTCATAAAATACTAAATTAAGAACATGTTTAATAATTACTAGTGACCTCGTGTGGGCTTGTCATAAGCAAATTACATACAAAATTTATTAATTATTTTGTTAAATTGTATGATATTGAGTCTTTAATCACACACATACAAAGTACATTATTATTAAATTCAATAAATTGTTATTGCATGAAGGGGGGCGCGCTGAAAATTATGATTGAAAATTGGGTCGCAAATATTGAAAGTTTGAGAAGCACTGCCTTATAGTTTTGTTTTTACATAGCAATATATATTTATCATAAATACTAAAAAAAAAATTAGTGAAGTTTAAAATTATATAAAATAGAAAAGAAGTTACGCGAAACTATTATATAAACACATCGTGTTTATACCTCACGATTTAAAAACAATACAAGGCAAACTACGGCAAGCCGAGGGATTCTAGTTGTGATTTAGCGAAAATTCTTTCAAGTGTGTGTATTCCATTTTTTTTACAAAGGCGAACATTTCTGTATATAAATTTGAAAATTTTCTGCATATAGAAAATATAATTGGAAGATTTAGTATACAGAGATATTTTTTTAATTTTAAAACTTTTGCATGTGCATAAAGTGGAACCCACCATAAGAAACATGCATAATATTTTTAAAATAAACTTATTAAATTTAAACAGTTAAAAAAAAATAATAATATAGAGTCGCTACTTCTTTTATCGCATTCGTATCAAAGAATTTTCAACACACACACATTTGGCCACGAATTCGTAGTCACCGAGTCATGGGTTAGTATCCTGGTGCCACGAAACCCATCTCGTGCAAAGAGGCTAATGCACGTGAAATCGGACCAGGTCCAAAGACTTCACGTTAATGTGGTGTGGAAGTTTTTAGAAAGGGGTTGCCAGCTCAGGTGTCGACCGAGCTTAAAAATTACGAAGTCTCTGTCACCAATAAACCTCTTGTTGCTTAAAATGCGACATTCATAAAAAAAAAAATTAAATCTAGTTAGCTGCATAGCCCGGCGTTGCACGGACTTTTTCCGAGTGTATAAATTTTCTCTATGGAAATTTTCCTTTCCCCTTTAAATGTCAGCACTTTCTGGTGTGGTTGGGATTTCTGTATTGATGTCATTAAAAATTCCCTTCAAAATTTCTACCAGTTCTTTGCCCCGTTGAACGAGTTTCTTTTTCTTCCGCTTAGCTCCGCGTTGCGCGGGCTTTTTTCCAAGTGTACAACTTCATCCCATGTGTGGAAATTTTTTTCTTTCCTATCGACTCCAGCACTGATGGGTATCTCGTGTTGAAGGGGTTGATGCACGTTAAATCTTTCTAGGTTCACGTTGGTGTGGTGTGGAACTTTGGAGAGTGTAGGGTGCCAGCTCAGGTGTCGTCCAAGCTTAAAAATTACAATGTCGGTTTCCAATAGGTCTCTGATCGCTTAGAGTGCGACATTTTGATACAAATTTCCGTAAAATCCGGCATATAACTCGCACCTATACTTTCTTGCTGCATTTTTTAATTTTAAGATACTGTATTCGCTGTATAACCCGCACCCCCTTTTTTACGAAATAACCTGAAATGTAAATGTGCAATGCCCTTACGTTTTAAAGTAATTTATTTGAGGTATTATCCCAAGCTTTTGAAGAGAAATAGTATACTTCTAGAACTACAACCCTTTAAATTCATTAAGGTTGTCATTTCTTTTAAATAAACAGTACTTTGATATTTATGTCGAAGCCTAATTTTTTTAATGCTCCTCTTTTTTCATTTTTAAAGGCGTCATTTTTATACCTGGCGTATAACGCGCACCTGTAAATTTCGATATTACTTTTTTGTGTGTTAAAAGTGCGCGTTATACGCCGAACCTTACGGCAAATAAATTTATATATGCTCCTGAAATATCTCTTTGAAATGTTATTTAAAAAAGACGGCACGAAACATTTCGGCAAAAAATTTTTTGATCTACATACTACATACAAATCGAAGAAAGAATTAGCACTGCTACATGTATTATATAAAACAGATCCTTCACACAAATGATTTGCCATAAGTTTTTATCAGCAAATTGTTTTTTTATTATTTTTTTTTTTTTTCTGCTTTACCTCTGTACCGATCAAAGACAAAACATTCGGTCCATAATTTAGCTTGTCTCAGTAAACCAGAATGATGAGTAATTCAATTTCTTTCGGCTCACATGACCGTATGTTTTAGTTCCAGGAAATTTAAGAGATATCAGCTAACCGATGAAAATAAACATATCTTTTCAAAGCAACTTTTCTATTCGAATGTTCTGTTTCTTCCAATTAAAAACACTACGAGTTCACAAATGCTTATGTTGAAAGATCATGCATATGTATGGCGTAGATGTATTTGGGAATAAAAAAATAAATCTTGGATGAAATAGTAAATGATAAATACTGGATGGCCGAAAAAATCACACATACACACAAAATTTTATTTGCTGATTGATAATTTCCAGGTTAAAATTGAAAAATAAAAAAAATATATATGTAGTTCTAGCTGGTATACCCGTTCTTCGCACGGGTGAACTGAAAAATTCAACACAGATTGAAGGATAAAGAAGTTTTTAATGAGTTAATTTTACTTGAATTGCAAATTAAACAAAAAAAAAGCTTTTTATATATCTCAGCTGAACAAAAAAAAAAGAAAGAAAAAAAAACACTTTTGTTAAATTTTAAATATGAAGATGTAATAGCAGATAAAAAGGATTTTTTTTTATTTATAACTCTCCGTAATACTCTTGAGGGTCGATTTTTGAAAATACCTCCCTAAGCTGATCTCTGCTCAGCAAAAGTAACACATTGTTAAAATTTTTTGTGTAATGAACGTTTTTTAAAATAATGAAAATTTATATCTGAAAGTGTAATAATTAATATTACTTTTTTGTATTTTTTTGATGTTAAATTAAATTTTCCCGAAAAAGAAACGCCGTTTCAAAATTATAATCGATTAAATGAAAAACATAGCAAATTTTAAACGATAAGTCAAGTTGGAAATACCCTTAGTTCCCCTTTTTCCCCAAAAGCTGAGCTTTATTAGAACTTTGTAAGACACGCCTTTGTGGGGAGCGATGCACGTTAATATTTAATATATCCCATAAGGGATTTACTGTTTTTTCATAATTTTTTGGGATCACGAAAAGAAGGGAATGAAAAAAATACCCATTTTTGGGAAATTTAATCCTTTAGACCCAAAAATTAAAAGATATTCCACTGAAAAAATTAATTATATACACCGTTCACTTAAAAAAACCGTCAAATCTTCAATTTCTTTAAAAATGCCAAAAAAATTTGACACTTAAATTTTTGACATAAAAATATTTATTCCGGACAAAAATAATAATCTTTGGTAAAATTTTCAATATTCTACAAAACCTATTCCCCTTTCCCCCCTAAAAAAAACTCTCATCAAGCCCCCTGCTGCCATAAATTTTTGGGAAAAAAGGGGAATTTAAAAAATACCCCCGCGTTTGGGGGGTTTTTCTTTCCCAAGGGGGGGGTGTTTTGGAGAAGGGGTTCCCCCTCAAAGGCATCGTCCACGTCACTTGGGCCATTGTTCAAAATTTCGTGGTCCGTTGCCAAAAAAACCCCGTTTTGGGAACCGGGGCGACGATTAATATTCACTCACTCACCCAAAACAATTGGGAGTTTTAATTTTTTTTTATACTTAAAAATGCAATATCTGCCTATTCAATTAAAATTATAGCGTTATAATTAACTATTAACCACAAACAAATTTTGAAAATTTGTCCAAATGATGTAATGTGAAAGAGAAAGTTTCTTTACTCTAAGTACCAAAACCGATAAAAGCATTTATTTTGTAAAAAGATCATTTTTTTACTACCAAATGTCCATAATAAAATCATAAAAAAAACCCCATTCATATAAAGAGAGATTTATAACAACCCCTCCCTTCAAAACCTAGTTTTATTCTGAAATAAAAAAAAAATTAGGGATTATGCTGATCACAGGAATTAATTAGAAGCGAGCGCCTTGCGTAGCCAAAACCAAAAATGTTTCTTCACAGATAAAATATAGATGTATGCTGTCGCGGGCTTTTTCGCAGCGCACGCCAGAATTGCTTGCAGATGGCAGAATTTTTTCCTACTTACTTGACAAATATCGTTATATTTTGGACACTTCACACAATATATTTATAAATTATAGCCTATGCTATAAATTATAGCCTATGTATTATTCTGATGTATAAGCTATATTAATGTAAAGTTTGATTAAAATCCATTCAGTTGTTTTTGCGTGAAAGACGGACAAACATCCTCACAAACTTTCGCATTTATAATATATATCTAGATATGTCGCAGGGAAATGACGAAATAAGGAATTTCATCAAATCCTTAAGGAATATGATAAATTGACGGGAGATGTTAAAATAACGTCTCTTCAAGGTCATTTTCCTGATGAAAGTAAGTGATTTTATCACATCCCTATACTGTTTCAGTGAAATGATGAACTAGTCAGGATTTGATTGGCAAGATGCTGTCCAACACCTGGGGTCGAGCCCTTTGTATCTCCTAACCATACAGGTAATACTATCGATCCCCTAAATATCAACCCATATTTTTAAAAAAAAATGGACCATGGGATTAACATAAGGATTGATATTTTGTGTGTAATCCAGAGGAAAGATGTACACATCAAGAAATACCAGTTTTTTTAAAATTTTGTTAATTTAGTTTCGAATAAAAATTTGTAATTTTTTATTGTTGTTTACATTTCATTTAATAATGCACCATCCCTGAAACTGTTTTTTTTAAATTTTTAAAAATTTTTTTTTCATCATTTCACTAAAAAGTGGATTTTTCAAACCCCTTTTCTTTTTAAAACATGATTTGCATTTATTAGTGAAAAAACGCTTGCAATACGTACATCGACAAAATATTTATTATTCAAAAGTGACATTAGAGAGGAAATTTTAATCGTACATCAGAAAAACTTGTTTTTAATAAAATATCTGTTTTAATAAACACGTCTCGTAAGAATTGGATTACTAAAAATAAAAAAACCACGAAAAAAATTTTTATTTTTTAATTTATCAAGTTATTGAACAAAAATATGTCAATCTCACACCTCAGGCTGAATTCACAAATTTAAGCTTGTTTTGGGAGCAACTAAGTGAATGTTTTCTAACGTCGCACTATAAAACAAAGCGAGGGTAATGCGGGTCGGATTTCATAATTTTGAACCATGATTAAGTGACGAAAGACAACATCTGGGACAGCCCCCACTCTCCTAACTTCTTCCACACCATGTAAACGTGAGCATTTTGATCCGTGGCGAGTCTTTAGCGGCACGAGGGCTCAAACTCATGACACGCCATCCACGAGTTCATAACGATGATCAACAGGCTAACTAAGGGAATTTTTTTTCAATGAAAAAAAGGACAAAAAAGAAAAATTACAACCCTTAAATATATGAAACGTTTTATTAATTTAAACAAAAATTCGCTTTTTACGTTTACATTCTTTTTTAAATTTTTTCTTAAACGAGTATTTTCCTTGAATAATTTTTTTTTTGGGCAAAATCATTTTTTAATATATCGGTTCGGGGAAAAAATCCTTCAATGAATTTACGGGCATATAGCTAAAATATTAACGTTCAATTTTTAATTTCCAGTCCACCCAAAAAACATCCAACTAAAGAGAACCCTTTCAACCGCTGTTTAGTTCCAGGGCAGCAGCAAATGTAAATTCAACAAGAATAACATTTTCATTGGAATATGTTCTTTTTTAAAATTTTTTGAATTTACCTATTTTTTCCCCAATTTAGCATGTTGATTTTCCAATTTTTTTAATTTTTAGAATTTAAATATAACATTTGTTCTATTTAAAGATATATTTTTTTTTTTTTATTTAATTTATTTGAAAAACCCCCTCATGCTCCGCAATGATAAATGAGGCTTACAGACAAGTGGTAACCAATTAAATCAAAAAAAAAACAAATTTGGGGGGGGGAAGGGGGACAAAAAGAAAAAAACAAAATAAAAAGGAAGAGGGGAAATACACAAATATGGGAGGTATCAATATATATAAAATTTAAAAAAATCTATACAGTAAAAAATTTTCTTAAGACATTTAGGTTCAGTACATTTGCCCAACAAAAAAAAAACAGGTGGGGAAATACCTAAACGTTTCAACCCCTTTCAAAAATTTTTTCTTTACAAAAATAAAGTTTACAATACAAAAAACATTTTCCCAAAATTTTCATCCTGACCACAAGAACAAATATCACTACCAATTTAAAATTTAAATCTATTTTTAATATTAGGATTTTTTTCGATAAAAACCAACGTAATTTTCATTTCCCCAATTTTTTTGGAGAAGTCAAAATGCCATTAAAAACGTTTTTTCCGTTTCAGACCATTCTTCGACACGGAAACATGTTTGGCCTATCTCTGATTGATTGATGTTTGATTAATATTAACGTCGCATGTTCAGCTAAGGGGGTTTTTGGCGAGGACCACGTTTTTGAACCCTGGTAAATACGGGACGCACCGAGCTGGCACCCTCTCCAACCCACCCAACGGGGAGTTTCAGCTCGACAATTTAACGCTGCTGCCCAAACGGGGGTCTTTAGTGGTACTGGGCTCGAACCTGAAAGCGGCAGATCCACGATACCATACCACCAATTTTGGGTTTATTTTCTGCAGGATTTCAGATCAGTTTTAAAAAAATTGAAAAAAGGGGGAAATTTTCGAGGAAGGACAGAACCTAAAAGAGGACTGTCCTCCCTAAAGGAGGATGGTTGGTCACCTTACTATACAGAGTGTTTCGTTATCAGACCAAAAACTTGCAATGATGAAGGGGGACAATTTGGAAATACAACGAAAGGGGGAAAGGGCAGGGCGGCTTTTAGGCCGGGAAAATAAAATTTGCCCGGGGGGGAAATTGGTGGGGGGTTTTGATTGAATCTAAAAATATTTTTATTTAAAAAAATTTATGATTTTTTAAAATATTATTGAATATAATTTGGGATTTCTTTTAAGTCTTTCAATTTTTTTTTCATTTTTATTTTGTTGAACTCAGCTTTTATGTTGAAACTTAAAGGGTTTGAGGGGGAAGCTTTAAACGAAATTTTATAAATTTTTCACTAGTAACCCCCTTTCCCTCCCGGGGGGTCACAATACATTCCTTCCCCATACGATTTTGTGGTTCAGCTTATCCAAAAGGTGACAAAAATACTAGTTTTGGTAGATAGGGGGCAAAGAGATATTTTTTTTTAACTTTAGTTATTTCATGTTAATTCCAACTTAATGTTTTAAAAAACCTAAAAAAATTTCTTATATTTTTGTGTACTTAGATTAGAATACATGCAAAATTGTTTTGGAATTTTGACAAAAAATTTTTAAATACAATATTTTGGGAAAAATTTAACTTTAAAAACCTTTTTTCAAAATGTTCTCCTTTTATAAAAAAATGCTTCTAAAATAATAGTATTTTATAATAGTATGTGTGTGCTTATATAAAGTAAACACTTCTCTAGAGAGTCTGAACTATTTTCTTTGAAAAATTCACATTATTTTCAGAATTACAACCAATTGAAATAATTATCGGCGATTTTTTCTTAAAATTTCTTCCCTCTGTTGTCGTAAAATATGGATAAACCTACTTCTGAGTTATATATTTCAAAAATTCTGGTTGAGCCTCTGTACAGTGGTCTGAGCTATATATAGGCAAAATATTAATATAATAGAAGCATTTCTTACAAAAGAATATTTTGAAAATGGGTCATTCTATGTTCATTTTTTGTCAAAATATTGTACTTAAATAATTTTTTATTGCAATAATATTCTTAAAACAATTTTATACACGTATTCTAATCTAAGTGACATTAAATATCAAAAATATTATCCATTTGTACGCTTTTGCAAAATCACGGTTCTGAACGTAGTCGGATACCTTTTTATAAAATATTTACAAGGATTCTAATGGCATACAAGGAAACTTTAATCCCCACCATCAGTAGACTCTTTCGAAGAAATTGGCTTGCTGAAACGGGCGATTCCTTCTCTTACATTTTACTCGTTTTAAGTAATAACAAGTAATTACCGTAAAATCCGACGTATAACGCGCACCTATACTTTCAAGCAGCAATTTTTGATTTTGATGTATATTCGCTGTACAACGTGCACCTCTTTTTTTACGAAAGAACCTGCAATGTACGTTAGTAGTGCTACTATGTTTTAAGGCCATTTGTTCGAGGTATTATACAAGAATTTTGAAAAAGTAGTATATTTCTAGAAAAACACTTTTAACTTCATAATGTATGACATTTCTTTTAAATAAACAGTATTTCGATCTTTGTAGAAGTCTAAGTTTTTTTATATACGCATCTCTTTTTTTATTTTGGAAGCTATCATTTATATACCCGGCGTACAACGCGCACCCGTAAGTTTTGATCTTATTTTTGTGTTAAAAGTGCGCGTTATACGCCAGATTTTACGGTATGTCCATAATTTTTCGAATTATTTTCTATTTTTTAAGGCTTAAAATAATATATACGATAAAATTGCTATGCTGCTTATTTGTTCGCAAGAACTATTCAAGTTTTATGGGTGTGTATCTATCTGAACAACTTATCTTTTTTATTCTAACTGTTTGCTTTGGAGAGAGGGGTGGCAAATCTGCTAGAACCGGCCCGTAGTTGCGAGCTATGGTACAAAGAAGCAGAGAAAAAGTACAAAAACAGCAACACATCAATACGACAGGAAAAATGTTATTGAGAAGTTGTACTACAACAGGTCTTCAAAATTAGGACCAGAAGTCGTTTGGCAGGCCTAACAGCGGTGCTGTATGGAATTCTTTACGTTCTGGCAGATTCCTGGCAGGTCACATATCCTCTCTCCAGCAACATATTTAGAGGGTGTCTCATTAAACTCTTTATGTGACCCCAAAAGAAGAAGTCCACGCACTTTCGAACATTGGATGAGTATAACCTTTTAATGGAATGTTTTCTTTTCCATTAAAGCAGGGGTACTCAACCTTTTTTTCTGCTGAGCCGCATACATATGTCAGCTATTTCACGGTGGGCCGCATACATGCATACATATGTTAGCGATTTCACACGGGGCGCATCATGAGGATAAAGGGGGTTAAAATGTGGAAAATTGGCCAAAATAATTTAACTCCTGTTTTGCTTTTTTTAATTATTATTATTTTTTATTTTTGTCACTAACTCTGAATTAGAAGCATTTAAGAAATACTGCTTCACAATTTCTGCATCAGTAAACGGTTTCGTATGATTGCCAATAATATAACAAATTTCATAGGATGTCTTTGTTACTGCTGTGACATTACCACTGACAAAACACTTTGTTGCTGTTGCAAAGATAATTCAAGAAAGCCTATTTATTACCTCTATAAAGAGATCTTCGAGGAAAAGTGTCATTGAATGATTCCTGTTTACTGGTATTTTTTAAATATAACACTTTCGTGACAAATCAAACAATTACTGATCCATGTTTGTTTTTCACTACAAAATAGGCAGTCACCCAATCGTCTGGAAACGATACATTTTATTCAGATATTTTTCGACTGCAAGAAATGAAAGATAGTTACAAATTAGTCCCACTCATATAAAACTGTCACTACTTCACTGTTGTATGTTATCACTAACCTTAATTGTTACAAATAAAAAAAAAGAATATCAATTCGCACTCGTACGACGACAACAAAAAGCAAAATTGATATATTTGACTTCTTGACACCAAATTTTTAATATATTGTTCTTAAATAAGTGAATTTTTCAAAGCAATGGGTACACTGACCTGGCCACTTAAAAAGGTTCGGTGGGCCGCAGGTTGAGTATCGCTTCATTAAAATGTTACTGTTCCTTTTCTCTACTTTACACTACAGCTCGTAACTACGGCATTTGTGACCCTACATACCCGCCGTGTAGGGAAGCGATGCACGCTAAATCTGTCGAGAGCTGAAACGTCCTCTCGTTGGTGTAGTGTGGTAGTTAGAAGAGGGGATGCCAGCTCAGGTGTCGTCCACGTCACTTGACCATGGTTCAAAATTACGTGGTCCGTCTCCAAAAGCCCTCGTGTAGCTAAAACAGTGCGACGTTAATATTCACTCACTTGCGACCCTACATTCCAATGTGCTTCCGAGTCCTCTATGTAACTCCTACACACTGTACAAGTTTGCAGGTCGGGCAGCTAACCACCCTGTATACCTGTGGGAAACATAAAAAAATAAATACAAAATACAGGCGTTCCCTCGTATAACACGGATAATTCGTACCATGCAATATAGAAACCGTGTTATACGAATTTTTTTTTTTTTTACTAATTTTATTAATTTGTTAAATAAATTTTGTTTATACATACTAATATAAATCAGGGTAATATGTACCGTGTTGTATCGAAACCGTGTTATACGAAACTTTGAAATAATACAAATCAAGGCAATGCATATGTTAAGTCGAAATCAAGTCTCAAGGTGTAAAATTTTATGATGGCTGAAGTTTTTTTCCAATAAAACATACAAGTGAAAAAATAAGTTAACTTCAGATTTTTAATCAAAAACAAAAATATGAAGTACAAAAATTAAAAATACAATTTTTTTACAATTTCTTCAACAATTTTAAAATACAATTTTATAGCTAACCTTGCCATCTGAAAGATAAATAAATAAATAATAATAATACATTTTCAACACGCACTGTCGAAAAGAAAATTAGCGATTTTCGGTAGGAATAAAAGTTGGAAATTCCCCTTATTGAACAAAAAATGATAAAATCGCGTATAATAAAAACGCATTATATTAAATTCAAGTCGTGCCTTGTAATATCGAATCCGTGTTTTATAATCGTAAATTTTGTACCATGTGTAACGTCGTGAGTAGTTAGCGCACAAGAAAATTTGTCACAGCCTCATTTTAAAAACAGTATTTAATAGCTTCATATGTTACTAAAAAGTCCAATAAATATGCCAAGCCGGGCGGACCGTCTATTTCTCGGGAGTTCAATCCTTATTCCGAAAGGCACTCGACAATCCCTTGCTTTTCCGGGCTCCTCTCCAGTTTACTCCATCCAGGGCTATACCTCTGTCTCACTCCAGGGCTCTATCTCCCCTTTTAAACACCCGGAGCGGGTCCACAACACGCCCCTCGTCTTCCTCATTGGCAGGCCAAAAAAAAAAGGTCTGTCCTCGTCCCCGGGCCACATTCGTGTCCCATTTGTGCGGCAAACACAAACACATTCCTCGTCTGTCTGGAATCTAAGGGCGCCATAATTCTCATCCAACTTCTGAAACTCCTATTCATCACACCACCTGGGCCTTATAGCCCCATTCTTTAGGCACCGACTTTCATACAGGCTTCGCCTATACGTCAACCTATTGTCACCGGCACTCTTTAGTTATTGTAAATTCCAGACTCGATGTCTGCGTTTGTCCGAGGCCAGACAATACACAATGACCCCATGGCCACGTGCTCTTGTCACCTAACGTCTGTTTAAAGCCATAAAACTTCGCTTGAATTGATGGGTGAGGTTCACCCCAATCGAAGACGTCACAACTCCTTCCCCCTAAAAAAGGTCCATTTCACTGGACTGCTCTGGCTTCAGGCTAGTTCAGTTCTTAACATTTCACACCGAAAGGTTGTCTTATCAATGAGACTGACCAGGACAGCAATCCAAGTAACAAATAAAATCAAAAGTAGAATAAATAAAAAATCCAAAATTCTATAAAACATTCACTTTACAACTAAAACTTAAATCCCAAATCTTGGATTCTTTTTCCTCTTCTGTAAGTAACATCACACCTTAAATTTTCAGGGTTTTAAAGAAGTTAAATCAAATCATCATATTTCACTAATTCTAATACATCAAATCACTCAATCAATTGTGTTAAACATCTGTGAGTATACGCATTACTAAGAGACACAAAAGATTTTCAGTAACACATAATATCCTACCACCTTACACACACACAAACACTCATACTCCTACAGATATTAATTCACACCTAGCACAAATCCAAAGAATTGCTTATTCCCATCTACTAATTCCAACGATATTAAATAAACAAAATAAACACCTATAAATTCCAAGCTTTACAAACAACATTACAACAATTTTTTTAAATTAAGAAGTTTAAATCAAGACCTTCTAAATTAAGTTAAATTTTGGCTATCGGTAGGCATTCTCACAACCATTATAACAAGTTATTCACAATTCATGGTATTGTCTTCCATTACGTTAGTTATTGAAGAAAATTAGACACTTTAATTGGGAATATAATTAACAATACCTCATTAGCTCATGCAATGAATTTACTAAGTCTATATTATGTGCATGGAACAAATTTTCCGACGGCTCTAATTTACTTTTGGTCGATCTGACTTCCGACCCAATCCAACTCAACCACTTTAATACAAAGTCAAGCTGCTTTACACGATTTTTCCAAATCTGCATCAGAATGTCTATATCGACCATTCGTGATACATCAATCTGCTCTAACCATCTCATAACCTGTGTCGTTAAATTACATCCATAAGAAGAAGCGCATACAAATTTAAACCTCACTTTCTTAATAATGTACATGCCAAATGGCATAACGTATGCGGCATACTTCGGATAACTCATCATGAGAGAACGACGAAAATACCACTTCCACAAATCCAGTACAGTGACCCACGATGCCGCGCTATTCTTTTCTACCAAACCTTTCATTCTTAACAAAAGATAAATCTCGGCTCGCGTCACCTGGTTCAAATTCCTATACTTAATACATTTAATACGCGGATACGGGTATCGGCTCACTCCTTCTAACCAAACAACGGGCAGAGTACGGTTCGACTGCACCATCCCGTTTACATCTAAGTCTAAAAGATACTCTTTATTTTCTCGTAGCGAATTAATTAACATTTAGGATGTACAACAAGTTTTGATTTTAAACGGCTTTCCCGTATTTAAATTAATATCCCTCTGCCTTAAAGAAATCGTCCCAGGGTCTGGAGGAAACCCTTCTTTCTTTTTAGTGTTAATCATTCTTAAATAGTTACTTCGATCAGGCGGTAATCTAAAATACAGTTGACTTTCCTTAAAACACCCTGAAAGTTAAAATCCATAAATAGCTTTACCGAATAGAGAATTTCGGAATCTTTCACTATTCCCTTCGAGCTATTCTTCCTAACCAAATTTGCCAAAGTCGGCTTCTTACGGTACAGTTTTATTAAATTGAGACGATAAATGGTACTGCGATCTCTTTTTCTGGTAAATCTATCTCGAAATTAAATTCTGAACTAAAGCTAGACCTATTATCCGTCTCTAAACTGTTCCTATCAATCTCTTTTGGTTTTGAGAGAGGCAAACGCATTGTTAACTCACCTCTCAAACCTCCCCACACATCAGCTTTACACGTGTTTCCTTTTCCTCCATTTAACTGCCCTGCTATCTTAGCCATTGTATGATTTCGAAAACCTTCACGATTCACTGTTAACTGCTGTTCACCACCCGTTAACGTCCTACTGGTATCTTTTTTTTTCTCGAATTCATTTTCACAACTCAAAATTTCAGGGTTCACTATTCCCTTATCTTCTATCAATTCTAAAGAATCAGCTCCTATTTCATCGGAATTTATTACCCGCTTTGCATACAAAGCTACTGCTCTAACACTTTTTCTACCTGCAAACGACTCCACTTCCCTTACACAATGACCAATTCTATCCACATTGATTTCTTCCCTTTTTCAAAAATAAACTTGCTATTCTTTTCTGTTCCTATCCCTCTTACTTCAGACGGGGGAAAACGTTCGTCCTTCTCACTGGGAGGGACAATTCTCATTTTCAAAATCACCAGACATGGCGTTCTCCACGCTTTTATTAACTACCTGGTTAACTAACGACCTACACTTATTAACCGGTTCACTAACTTCTGCGGTACGTTTTCCTGACAAACAATAAACATTTGCGAGATTGTTAATCCTATTCCCTGACTTCAATTCATTTTCTTTTAACTTATTTCTGAATTGAGCTCTTAGTCTTTCTAACTCAAATTCCCTAGATAGTCTACGCTCCTCGAATTCCTTAATTTCCCGTCTTTCACGTTCCTTAATTTCACGTTTCTTAATTTCCCGTTTTTCCTCCAAAATACCCTCTAACAAATATTTAGCTACTTCATCATTATAGTATTTACTTTGACAAATTCTCTTATTAATTTCCATCTTAGGTAAAGTAATATCAACTTCTACCCTTAATTCTTTCGCAACTTCTAACATTACGTCTTTTCTTTCTCTTAACAGAAACGCCATGATGCACTAATACACACAAAACCAAATCTAAACTTAATCGTTACAAAAATTATACACAGACTCAAGGTAAACTAACAATACACTAGACCTAGACTTAACTATATTTTACAAATGTGCGCAAATCTAAAACCAACACAATAACCTACTCAACACTGATCCTCAACACTACAAGTATAACTACGTATATACTAACTTTCACAAATCTAAAACCTCAACAATATCCTACACAATATTGTACCAACACAACAAGTATAATTACTGTATACCAAATTTCACAAATCTATAACCTCAACAATATCCTACACAATATTGTACCAACACAACAAGTATAACTACTGTATACTAAATTTCACAACTCAAACAAAAATACTAATATCGCACATTTATACACTTCATACAAAACTTTAAAATCTTTCTAGTCTCTTATTGTTTACCAAATTTACCTAGTCTTTTATATTCCTTATCTCAAAATTTTACATACAAAAAACAATACTCAATTGCTGTCCCGAAAATAATCTCAAAGAAAAGACTCACCTTAAAATTTGTAGACGTAGACATAGGAACACTCAGGAACTCTCTTTACACACAAATCGCTTCTTAAAAAACCGCACTCCTCACAAAGAGGCAGGAACTCATGACGTCTTGACACTGGGAACTCTTGAAAAACGTCCCTCAAAACAAACGGGCAAACATGTCCTCTTAAATCCTCATTGATTCATCAGGCAGGAACGGGAGACACTTGTATCCGGCTCATCTCACAGCTGGGGACTCCAGGAAAACATCTCATAGCAGGCAATTCCAAAAATCAGGCAAGCACGCTTCATCACTAGCAGGAACAGAAACCTCTTGAAGTCGGCGCTCCCAAAATCAGGCGGGCATTAAAATTCTCTCATCACATTCGCACACGGCTGGCCTTTTTTCTCTGTCTTCAATAAAACTAAGGATTCGGGCATCTATTTACTCAAATGCCGGATCTACACCGCTGCCACCAATTTAATATATATATATATATATATATAGCTGTAACGTCGTGAGTAGTTAGCGCACAAGAAAATTTGTCACAGCCTCATTTTAAAACAGTATTTAATAGCTTCATATGTTACTAAAAGTCCAATAAATATGCTAAGCCGGGCGGACCGTCTATTTTCGGGAGTTCAATCCTTATTCCGAAAGGCACCGACAATCCTTGCTTTTCCGCTCTCTCCAGTTTACTCCATCCAGGGCTATACCTCTGTCTCACTCCAGGACTCTATCTCTCTGTTTCCATCCAGGGCTCCATCTGTCTCACTCCAGGGCTCTATCTCCCCTTTTAAACACCCGGAGCGGGTCCACAACACGCCCCTCGTCTTCCCTACATTGGCAGGCCAAAAAGGTCTGCCCGTGCCGGGCCACATTCGTCTCCCATTTGTGTGGCAAACACAAACACATTCCTCGTCTGTCTGGAATCTAAGGGCGCCATAATTCTCATCCAACTTCTGAAACTCCTATTCATCACACCACCTGGGCCTTATAGCCCCATTCTTTAGGCACCGACTTTCATACAGGCTTCGCCTATACGTCAACCTATTGTCACCGGCACTCTTTAGTTATTGTAAATTCCAGACTCGATGTCTGCGTTTGTCCGAGGCCAGACAATACACAATGACCCCATGGCCACGTGCTCTTGTCACCTAACGTCTGTTTAAAGCCATAAAACTTCGCTTGAATTTATGGGTGAGGTTCACCCCAATCGAAGACGTCACACATGTAATATCGAAACCGTGTTTTACAAGTACCGTGTTATGCGAGGGATGCCTGTAAATGTATATAACCTTTCTTTGACTAAGGAAAACAATTTCCTCGATTTTAAAATTGGTGCTTGTAGTATTTAATTATAATCTTTTTTGCATTTACATACAGAATATCAAAATAGAAAGTATGATGAACGCAGTTACGAAAACAGGAATGTTCAGGGGAAAAAAAACTATCAAATGTATTTTCCCCAGTGATAAAACTTTCATGGTGTTATACTCTGTTATTATTTCAGTTTAATGTTTGTCGTGTTATTATTTATTACTTTTTCTCAGATGTTTTAAGTTGTTCTCTAAGTATAAATTTGGGTAGTAATAAAATATATTTGAACAAATGCCTGATAATGACAAATGATTCTTCAGGAATCATTCTTTTCTATTTTTCCAAAAAACAATACATTATATACTTTAATTCTGATTTTTATTTATTTTACGTCCGAACAAACTAAAATAAGCAATTGCGTACTAATATTTACTCTCAGCAACCTTATGGTCTTATAAGGGTTAACTGCAAGCTTATTTTGAAAAGAAAATATGTGACGGATTTTTACAAATTTTTACTACACAGGATCTTCTCACTAATCCTTTTGGGGAATCTAGCATTCGCGTTTAATTCACAGCCATCCCTCTCAAGAAGAAACCCTGATTTGTAGATTCTGCGTATTAGTTCGACTATATAAAGTCAGAGTTTTGTAATTGTAGGAAGGAGGAGCTGAGAAACTGTTACAGTCGCCACGAAGGTGAGATAGAATAAAGTTTATTTTCGCAGCTTAAGTTTAAGAGCAGTGTTTGCAACTGTATTAAATTAGTGGATTGGGAATTTGTAGTCAACGATAGATTAGGCTAAATTAAATTGGTTACTTGCGCTTGTTCACTTGAAGTTTATTGTTATCTCGCTATCACTTCTAGGACATTCACTTTGTGACATTCGCCCGTGGGTGATGCCTTACTTCTAAGTTATCTTCGTGACCTAGGGGTGTGGGAGTGAATGAAGAACCAGGCGTTGCCATAATCTTGATATCTCTTTATTAAGATCCTAACTTAAACACAAAACTATGATAATATTTATATTTTAACTTAGAGGATCTGAGGTGAAGAAACACACAATGCGTACCACCAAATAAGCACGATCTACTCACTATATTTAACTTTACCGACTTTTCTAATCTCGTATATACCCAGTTTTAAAGAACATCCCCCCTTATATCGTAGATAAGCAGTAACACCAAAATCCTCAAGGCCGTTTTTTTTATCTCGCGTGGAATGGTATTCACCTTGACTGGAACGCATCTCGGACAGCTAAACACTAATATCGGCATTTCAGCTTACACGTTTAAAATTCAGTTTGCATTAAAATTTCCCAAAAGGCCACACCGCTTAATAAATTTCTGCTTTTTTTCCCTTTTTAATTTTGAAACACGCTTGCTTCTGGATTTGGTTAAAAGAATTTCCCTTTTGGGCCCCCAAAAGAACCCAAGAGGATTTAAAGAAAGCGCGATGAGCCGTCACAATTTAAAAGGGGAATCTTTTGGGATTAGTGTGTTAGAAAAAAATAAATATTGGTCATAATGGAAGTTTCTGGGTTCTGTTTTTAATTCTCCTCATTTTTAGATGGAAGACGTGAGGGGAGCGACCGGGGGAAATGCTCACAAAAAAAAAGATATCAAAAAAAAAGACGACCAAAAAAAAAGCGTTTCCCCCAACAAGGCATTACTAATCTCAGCTATTATTTTTATTTTTTGTGAAGAAAGGTAATTGAGAGTTTTCTAATATATATTCTCAAAGAAAATAATTTTTTTTCACAACAATTCTTCATTTATGTCATGAGTATTTCATTTTAGTAGTAGTTATTTTTAAAGATGAAACACGCGAACAATAAAACTAGAACCAAATTTTTTTTAGCCCTATGAAAATTCACTGAGATTATAATTATTTCTGTTGAATCAAAAACTGAAGCAATAGTGTCTAAAAAACAATATCAAACATACCGTTGATTTCATGTTAATGTCTTAATTTATATTAAACAAAAGAAATTTAAAATGTATGTTTTGATTTTTAAAGGTGTTTTGCTATATTTTATTTTTTTTTCTTCTCTCATGAGCTATCATTAGTATATTGTATTTGATATGGGACCAAAAAATCGTTTTTTAGTGGGCCCTTTTTAAAAATAGAACTCCCGCTAAAAAAAAAAAAAGAGTCTTAGTAGTCGTATGTGATTGTAAAACTGAATATTATCGTGGTAAAAGAATATTAAACTTTTCCTAAAAAAATAAAAAACGGGTATGTTTAATTTTCATCGAATAAATTTTTCTTTATTGAAAAATTGTATTTGAACAAAGGGTAATGCCATATTTTTTTAAAAATTATTCTTTTCAATTTTGGGGAAAAGGGAGACAAAGCTTATGAAAATAAAATATGAAAATTCTTGGTTTCAAAGTATTTAAAACCGTTGAAAAAACAGCGTCAAAAAATACCCTGTTGCGGCTTTTGATTTGTTTCATTTCGAGCTTGGGTTCATCATTCAAAAAACTATGAGCGACTCAGCTTTAAAACTGAAGTTGCAAAAACCCCAAAACGGGGGGCGTATAATTTTTAAAAAAAGCAGAACCACCCTTATGGTATAAGTACAAAAAGAGAAAAACAATTTTTAACCGTTTGATTCGAAGAAATGTAACGACCACCGACATCACTGTTTGTCCATTTTCAAATAAGCATTCTGCACAAGTCCCCAATATCGTGACTAACGGTTTAAGTCGCGCTCGAGTGCTTTTATCAAAAGAACCCCCTGCGAGGGTAGCGGGAAGACACACCACGCCTCTCTTTTGGGCAAATCAAATGCCCGTCACATCCTGTTACAACATCCTCCCTTTAAAGAAATAACTCCCACAAAAAATAGCCCAGGAAAAAATGCTAAAATAAAAAAAAACTTTTTAAATTAAAAAAATTTAACGATTTTAATTTTATTTTCGAGCGAAATATAATGTGATATATTTAATTTTTTTTATTTTTAAATTCAAATAATTTTTTTATTTTGGATTAATTTTTTGGAATCCACGTGAAAAGAAAATGTTTTAAAAAAATGTACATTAAAAATGACAGCTGGAGGAAATTTAAATGAATTCTGCATAAATATTTTTACTGAAGAAACGAATAGCAAAGCATAAAACGTAAAAGCCGGTGTATAACGCGCACCTATAGTTTCAAGCTGATTTTTTTAACTTTTCGAAAAATTCGCCGTATAACGCGCACCTTCTTTTTTACGAAGAAATCTGAAATACATTGCTTTTATGTTCTAGTCATTTATTCGAGGTATTATCCCAGAGACTTCTGAAAAAATAGTATACTTCTTGAATTGCAACTTGCAATAACAGGTGTTGATGGATGAAGGAAGGCAGATGAGCTTGAATATGTTATTACTCTTTTAACGAGAACTTCATTGAGAGTAATGTATTTAGTTCTATTTGTCAGAGAAGTAATTTATGTCTATATTTTTAAGATCAGATTAGTAGACTTTTATCCTGTTGTATCTGGTAATGAAAAAAAAATATCATGATGGATTTAATAAGTTGCCTTAGAACTGTAGAACCAGCCAGAGAAATAAAAATGGAGTGAGCAGAATATTTTCACCTACTGAAATGGATGCAAATTTATTTCATTTTTAATATATTTTAATCATCATGCTATAATTAACATCATAAACTCTTTTTGTTCATAAGGCAAGTCGTTTCTTTTAAATAAACAGTGTTTCGATACAAGTAGAAGTAAATTTTTTGTTAGGCTCATCTCTTTTGTTATTTTTAAACCTATCGTTTTTATACCCGGCGTATAATGTGCACCCTTCAGTTTCGATCTTATTTTTTGTGTTCAAAGTGCGCGTCATACGTCGGATTTTACGGCAACGGAATTTAAAAAAAAAGTCACCATTATTATTGACCAAAATACATTCTCGCATGCTTCGTATCAATTATACCCAAATAACTTTTCTTTTAAATAAACATTGTTTTTTTTTTTTTTAAAAAAAAGAGCCCTTAAAAATAGAATTTATAGTAGCTTTCTGTTATCATTCCGAGAAACATCTGTTGCTTAGTGACAGTATTGATATTTCGATGAATATCATGAATAATAGTACAGATAGAACTTGAAAAAGATTTAGAGATAAAGATTAATGTGGTGTGCGTTTTCAGTAAATATGAAGTTTGTTAAAGTATCGAAATAATGCACATTATTGTAATATTGTTTAAATCGAATTTATACAGCCTTTTTATCGCCCGCCACGTCATGTCAACATTAATAAATCTTTACGAAGCGCGCCCTCCCCCGCCGAAAAAAGTTAAACCTGTTTTTGTGCGGTGGATAGAGACCGCATTAAAGAAATCGAACACAAAAATATTCGAAAATATCATAAATACTTAAGTATAACAAACAATTTTGTCGACAAACTACAAAAAACTTTTTTTATGCGGTGGATAGGGACCGCATAAAAAAAGTCGCACTTAAAAAATATGTCAATTATTTACGAAATTTATGAGAAAGTACTTCCAAACAAAATAAATAATTAAATCCAACATGGAAACATTTTAAAAACATTTAATTTCTCACGGTATACAGGGAGAAATTTTCAAAATGTGCTCATACATAATTCACTGCTACTCATCGTAATCAAAAGCGTGCATCTTTCTGTGATGAATTAGTTTGAAATCGCTTTCGTCACACACACACACACTTGAAGATAAAATTCCAATTAAAATTTATTTTTTGGCATCATAAAGTAAATGATAAGTTTTTGTGACGACGGTCTTGAGAACGTCATGATAATCAGATATGCATGATCGAAGCGCTCTTTTGTAATTTCAAACTTCTTTCGGGATAGTATCAATTTTAAGAAAAATGCTTGTCCGATTTCTTGGAAAGCTGGATCCCAGCATATATTGTATCCACTGTCAAGAAATCCGTTTCTCTTCATGTACGTCTACATATTGTATCAAATTATTGATAATGCCACTGTCATTGAAAGTTTCCGTCTTCAATCAAGTGCGTGCTGCTAGAGCGTTGCGAGAAAGCAATGGTACTTGCACTGTTGAAAGACTTTATAACAGCGTTTCTCAAACTGTGGGGCGCGCCCCCCTTGAGGGGCGTGACAACTCTACGAGGGGGGCGCGAGCATATAGAAAAGTCAAAAACAAATGATTATTTTGAAAAATGATTAATTTACTGAAAGTAAACAAACAAAATATATTCTAACATAACAAAAAATAAAATACACTATTATAATATACTTATAAATGTACCAGTACTGCACAATATATTTCATAATTACTTTAACAATACAAAGTTAAGAACAAACTTAATTACCAGGGACCCCATGGGATTGCAATTTATATAAAATTATATACAAAAATTATATAACACTTATCTTGATAATTTGTACGGTATACAATTAATCCCTTAACAGCCGATTAAAAGTTACGCGAGTCGCTCCCCAATTCTAACTGTTTCCCACATAGGCTCGATGATGTATTGGGGAGGGGGAAGAAACAAGGAAGCAACTAATCCGAAATAAGTAAATCCTTCGCAAACATTCTCAAGGTAGTTTTATTGCATTCCAAAGTCTTCGGAATAATTTTATGGACAGCATTGCACAGAAAAGATTGGAACGACGTATATATACGTCCGGGGAAATTAACACTTTGGCTGAGCAAGATGTTTATAAACGCCGGTGACATTTAAGAGATTAAAGTCGTATCGTAGTTTTAGCGTCAAAGTATAGTATTATTAAATTCAATACATTGTTATTGTATGAGGGGGGCGCGAGGAAAATCATGATTGAATAAGTCTTTCAAGAATATAAAAATGTTTGTTTCACAGATGGGAGTAAATTGAATGGTAGGGTTGGTCTTGCCTGCGTTACTTACGAGGAAGGTGTTGAATATGTTACTTTCCAGTATCGGTTAAGAGATGAATGCTCTGTT
This sequence comes from Trichonephila inaurata madagascariensis, assembly GCA_019973955.1. Taxonomy (NCBI): domain Eukaryota; kingdom Metazoa; phylum Arthropoda; class Arachnida; order Araneae; family Nephilidae; genus Trichonephila; species Trichonephila inaurata. The sequence continues at coordinate 3,807 of BMAV01025318.1, read as the reverse complement.
TTTCAAGCCGAACTACTCTGCATTAATCTTGCCGTAAAATTGATTCAAGACTCTCTCCGCCAGGGTGGAACGCTCAACTTTCTTATCTGCATTGACTCACTCTCTTCACTCCATTGTTTGCTCAACGTAAAGTCTACAGAAAAACTTGTTGTAGAGGTTCAGTCTGTGGCGGTGTGATATCTATATGAACTAGTACCAACATCACGCGAAGACGATCGTTTTGGCGTGATTGGTTACGTACTTGTGTTCGGAACGGAAGGTACTCAGAACGAACCTTCCCTCCTTCAAGTTTATTCTGTACTACTTAGACTGCGACATCCACTTTTCTTATGTTCGGGGCCATAGCGGAAATCTCGGCAATGACAGAGCGGATCAGTTGGCCAAAGAGGCAACTTGCCAAGATATGAACCTTTTGATGTCTGTGCCATTCTCCCACTGGAAGCATTTAGCTTGGGAAAGAACTGTTTCTTCCTGGAACATCGAATTCTTGGCCTCGCTTAAAGCTGTGTGGACTATAAGGTTTTTTCCGACCATTTATCAACGACTTGGATGTAAGAATTTTGTTATTGATTTCAAATTATCCCAGATTCTAACAGGACATGGAAATTTTAATAGCTATTTATCTAGATTTAATTTAATTGGTAGTGATATTTGTTCTTGTGGTCAGGATGCTGAAACTGTGGAACATGTATTGTTGTATTGTAAACTTTATTTCTGTAAAAGAAAAAATTTTAGAAAGGAGTTGAAACGTTTAGGTATTTCCTGGCCACCTGTTTTATCTTTGTTGGTTAAATGTACTGAGAGCCTTAATGTCTTAAGAAAGTTTGTCTACTGTATAGATTTTTAAAATTTTATATATATTGGTACCTCCCTTTTTATATTTGTGTATTTCCACTCTTCCTTTTTTTTTTGTTTTGTCTTGTTTGTTGTTGTTGTTTTCCTTTTTTTTCCTTCCAAATTTGTTTTGTTATGATTTAATTGAGTTACCACTTACGTCTGTAAGCCTCATGTTATGCATTGCGGAGCATGAGGAGTTTTGCAAATAAATTAAATAAAAAAAAATACTGGGTCGCGAATATTGAAACTTTGAGAAGCACTGCTTTATAACCAATGAACAGAGCGTCTTGAAGTGTATGTATGTACAATAATAGAAACCATTACAGAGGCGCCAAAACCGTTGAAATTCATACACAACATACAAAAAAAGATCGCAAAAAAAAAAATCGTGCAAAAATAAAATCGCATAAAAAGGGCCGCACAAAACCAGGTTCTACTGTACTTGTTGATTACCAGATGTTGTAAAATCGCAACTGCGCAGTTATATTCAAAGTCAGAGAAATTAAGCAATCAAATGTGGATTTCAATCCTGACTTCATTAAACGTCGTTGTATGAAGTAAAAGCAGTGGGGTAACTTAAAGCCCCGCTACCCCCGCATTGCGGGGAGGGGGAGCGCAGGGACTCTAGAGGGCTCAAGGTTTAACTGACGCTAAGTACGTATTTGAGCTTAGGTCCGAAAATGTGTTTGCAGGGGAGCCCTAATAATCTCCGTTACGCCACTAAGTTAAAGGAGAAAAATTCTGAATTTAAAATTATCGTTCTCTCTTTTATTTCTTACCAAGACAAGGGCGTAGCTACCACCGTATCAATGATGTGGGGCCTCAAAACTAAAGGGGCCCCAACATGTGAAAGCCAAAAATCGTAAAATATTAAGGGGCCCCCCAAGGAATTTTGATACAAGGCCCACTCAGTACTGGCTACTCCAGTTACCAAGACTAAACCTACAAAAGCTATCACATGAGGTGAGAATTCAGAGAGCGATGAATAAGACCCTTGTGTGTTTCTATATCATAATTTCAAAATTATGAAGTTTTCAGTTGTTTTCTCTTTCTCCTACGTTAGGGGTGGCCAATTTTCTTGGGAACAGTGCCACTATTCGATAAAAAAAAAAAAATAATTATGCGTGCTACTTCCAATTTTTCTGACAAACAAATGTGGAAAAGTGAAAAAATGTTACTTATAAGCATATCGTGGGATTTTTACGTAAATAGCACATTTTTAATGCACGTCTATGTAGTTGAAATTTAAAAATAATATAATAAGTAAGACGAAAGTACAAACTTAGGTTTTACTGTTAATAAACTTTTTAAAAGTTCAATCAATTAGGTTAGGTAAAAAATAAAAATGAGTAATTTGAATCCTTTTTCTCAAAATAATTATTAAACGCTCAGTACTTCATAAGAGCTTTGAATACTGCTTTTTTTTTCACCAAGTCATCTATATTAGAATTGGCTGTTGCAGATACTATCAAAATTAGGTTATTATAGGTGCACATTGGCTAGTTTTGAGTGATATTTATTTTATTAAGTTCATAGCAGAAAACATTTATTCAGAAGCATCTTTTGATCCAAATGTTGAGGGTTTTTTTGTTTGAAACAACCCCACTTCGATAAAATTGTAAAAATGGTTTTTTTTATTATCTTTTCAAATTTTTCAGTAAGTCTTGAGTGCCACTGTTACAACCCATCGTCCCACATGTTGCATGCGTGCCGCGGGTTGGTCACCCCTGTCCTATGTCCAGTTCCACTTTCTTACTGTAGAAGTAGCCAGTGGCGTAAAGAATACTAGGGGCCTGGTAAAATCAGGTTTTATGCGCCCAAAAACGTACATGATATCAATCAGGTTTTGGGGGCCCCCCGCAATGCGGAGGTGTACGTTACGCTCCCCGGGAAAAAGCAGCCTCTTGCAGGCAGCTAGCTTGTTTCTTATTTATTCCAGGTAAAATTATGAGGTCAATCATTAATAACTCAAAGAAGTTCTCAACTGCTTCTGTTTTTCTTTCTTTTCGACCCATGGATCACTAAGTCCCGCGGCGTAAAAGAAGGGGAGGGTTTGGGTGCGTAACCCCGCGCATAGTCCACAACAGATCTTTAATTTTCATCATAGAGATTCCCTGCTCCTTCATGCTTTCGTCTACGTGTTTTTTAGAATGTACCCTCCCCCCATTAGTGAGATCTGTGTACGTCCCTGCGCTTAGGTATGTGTGAGGATTCTCCACCTCATGGAATTTTTCTATCATGTATAATGAACCAATCTACATAAAATTATGAAAATACTGTTAATATTGAAAAATAATCGCCACAAAAAAAAAAAAAAAAAAAAAAGAAACGAGTCTTACAGTAGTCGCATATGATGTGTAACATCTGATATGTTGTCGTGGTAAATACGAAATAATTTTTTATCCTGAAAAAAGAATGATGATTAAAAAAAAAATTTTTTATCGAATAACTATATCTTTAATGAAAATTTTATTTTTAAATAACACAAGGAGGAATGCAATTTTTTTTTTCAAAAAAAATTATTCTTATTCAATTTGAAGAAGAGCGGTGAAAAGACAAAATATGACACAAATACTTGTGGGTTTCAAAGGATTTAAAAACCGTTGAAAAAGCGTCAATAACATTACCACTGTTAGTTGTCGAAACATTTCGATTAGTGTTCATTTCGAGCTTGGGGTTCGTCATTCAAAAGCTATGAGTGGCTCAGCTTTGGCAAACTGAAGTAAAAGAGTCACCACTAAAATCATGCCAACATGGTCGCCAAATTGGCGGCTAACTAGGTCACCGAATATGATGCCAACTTGGATCTATCGCCAAGTTCCATTGACGTCAATTTCTGCTACCCATTTCCGTCCCTTTCACGAAATCACTCTCACAAATATCCAGCAACCGAGAGGAAAGATGTTAACATCAAAAAGATATATATAAAATATAATTAAAAATCATAAAAGATGATATAATTAAAATAAT
>BMAV01025317.1:0-55913 GCA_019973955.1 Trichonephila inaurata madagascariensis | reverse complement strand
CCGAGGAATGCCGGGTTAACTAGGGATTTTCGGGATTTGTGGACTTTCCATGTCAAATCACTTGAAACTCAATTTTTTTTAAATGCATTTATTATGAAGGCATATTTCAATACAATTAAAATTATTAAACTAAAAATCTGAAGTGTAAGTCAAACGTCCCCCCCTCAACGGCAGTGGGGGGTTTTCCCCATGGGTGGGCTGCCGTCCCCCCGGGCCCTGGGACACCCCAACAACCCGAACTTGCAAAAATTTTTCCCCCACTTTTGATATAAATATAGGGTTGCAACACATAACTATAATCGGGGCAACTCGTCAAAAGTAATTTCAAACAAGGAAATTCCCCAAATTTTTTCCCCTTTTTGATGGGGAAAACTTAGGGTTCATATTATTTTAAAATTTTTTTTCACTTTCTGTTTGTTACTTGAAAATAAACTTCCAAGTTTATAAAAAATCTTACCATACAACTTAAAAAATCTGCACGGGGAAGCTATTTCTTCTGGGTTCTTTTAATTTTGATAACACATACAATATGGTTGATAAAAGTATTTTCCTGTTTCAGTATTTTGAAACTAGTATTTGCAAAGGTTGATGTAATTTTGTCCCTCCTCTGTTTTTTTCCAGGGGTTTTTTTTTATATATATATATATATATATAATTATATGTTCTCGTTCATTCATTTTTTTTTGTATCTTTTCCCGTCTGTCACGTGTCAAATCGAACCGGGGTAATCATTAAAAGTTCACAAAAAGAAAACCATAAAATACATATAAGTAGTATGTATTTTTGCTTTCCTGTGTATGTTCTGAAAAAGGGGATAAAGGGCGTTGTTAAAATAGATTTATATTTTTAAAAATATTGGCTGTTTCGATTATTTTTAAACCCCGGATCACTCGCGGGGTGTTCTGTACACCCCCAAACAAGAAAACCTCCTACAATTCTAAAAATAATGCGCAGAGCCACTTTTTTTCTATACCCATTTTAGGTCATTGAACCCCCAGACCCGATGTAATCAATCTCGCTAGAACGATTGGGAAAGTAACACCTTCGTTTATTTGGGGGTTTAGAACACCCCGCGAGTGATTGAGTTATATTTTCTACTGAAGCATCTACGGGAAAAATACGTTTTACCTTTCCGCTTACATTTTTCAAATATATTAATATGCATGAATATTTTTTTTAAAATTTCAAAAATTTGGGATAAAAAAAATATAATTTATAAAATAAATTTTAAAATACAATTTTTTAAAAAAAAAAATTTCAAAACATTTTTTAGAAATTATGACAAAAACTATGGGAAAGGGGGAAAAGGACTTTGTCGTCTATTAGATACCAAAAAAACAGATTTAATAAATGAACTAAGGAATTGATACTGCGGATTTGAACACCAAAGTTGGAGAGATGAAATTTGAAAACGTAAATTTTTTTAATAAGGGGTGTTGATACCACTGATGAAATAAATGTGCAGTATATATTATTTTGCGAAAGTAACCTTTTCCCATTGCGAATATTTTATCATCTACTTAATACCGCAGGGGAAATTTAAAGCCCCTTTGTCTATTTCGGTTCTTCCTGAAAATAAATGAGACTTTAAAAATTTTTTAGAGGAGATTAGAATGGATCTTTTTGGCCCCAAAGGGGATATGAGATCGGTTTTCCCCCAAACCCTTTAAAAAAAAACACCAAAAAGGTTTTACCGACACAGAATATAAAAAGAGCATTAACCCCCAAAAAAAAGGGGTGTTGCACGTTTGTCCAGGGGAAAAGATGTAAAATTATTTTTTTTTGTCTTCAATGTAAGAAAAATATGTGCAAACTATGAATACAGTCTCCTGAAGTTTGAAAATGATTTAAATTTTTTTCTTTTTATTCATCCATATTAATTATAAAGTATATTAATTACTGGTAATACGTTTTATTGTTTTTGGAAAAAATATAAAATTGTGAAATTTTAAAATGAAAAATTTTGTAGGTTTATTTTTAAATTAAGCTAGTCTCATTTGAATGCAATAAATTTAACAATTTTGTTTGTATAATACAAGAAACCTCTTATATTTCATAAATATATATCATAATTGACTTAAAAAATTTTTCTTATTTAAAAACACGTGTTAAAACGCGTGGGGTGTTCTCTACACCCCGCGAGTAACGACGGTAGAAAAACAGGCGCGAGTGACCGCGGGTAAGAATAGGACCAGAATTTGGAACATTTTTTTCAGATATAAGAGAAATGAAACATTAATATGATATTCTGGCTTCACTGTCCTTTAGAGAGCCGAATTTTTTTATTATACTTCCCTTTTTTAATCGAGTTGATTTAATTTTTTCTGGTATAAACTGTGTTTCGCGCTTTTTGTTCTATACCGTAATGCAGTAGCGCACACAAAAATCTTTCAAGGGGGGTTGTCCAGGGTCGTAAGTCCACCATTTTGGTATCATGCTCCAATACGCCGTTTAACATATTCTTTTGATTTTGTCGAAGTTGAGGAACAAAAACAATACAAAATTAATTATTGAATAAATAATTATCATTAATTAATAAAATTAAATATATTAATAACAAATACATAATTCAATTTTACGTAATATGTACATCGGATTATAACCAATCGAAAAAAAAAAAAAAAATCAAGGGCTATGGGAGGTGTCCGGACCCCTAGGATACCCCTTGTGTGCGCCACTGCCGTAATGTTAAATGGGGTATGCCTTCACGTATATTATAACAAAAAAGAAAGTATTCATGGAATATATTGGCATTTTTAAAAACACTTTGTTAACAGAGGTATGAATTATAATATTGCAAATTTCCATAGAAATTGAGGTATTTTTTCTGTCTGAAAATGTGCTTCGCGTCTAGTGACAGATCTCGTACTTTTACTGAAGACAGACAGCTTTAATGCATTTTTAAAACCCAACCAAGATAGAGTCCCTCGATGTTTTTTATTTTATTTATTTATTTTTCTGCATCAGCTACGTCACTGTTCAACGGGCCGCGGCGATAAAAAAGTTGGAGATCAAGGTTTCTCGGCTTCTGCTAGAACCCGGTTCCTTGCTTTTGACGCTATTTGAGCCAACGCTTTTTAAACGATGTGAAATAACTTGAGTCACTCCTGATTTAAGTGCAAGTTTTTCATTCGTTTGGACGAAAAATATATTCCAGAAAGAAACCAAGAAAATTCTATGATCCATAAAAAGCAAGGACATGTAGAGCAATAATTTTCTCCTGCATAGTTTTTGTGGCCGCAGTAGCCTAGTGTATAGGTATCGGACCGTGGCTTGCCTTGTCACGAGTTCGAGCCCAGTACCACTAAAGACCCGCCGTGTAGGGCAGCGATGCACGTTAAATCTGTCGAGAGCTGAAATGTCCTCCCGTTGGTGTAGTGTGGTAGTTAGGAGAGGGGGGTGCCAGCTCAGGTGTCGTCCACGTCACTTGACCATGGTTCAAAATGACGTGGTCCGTCGCCAAAAGCCCTCGTGTAGCTGAACAGTGCGACGTTAATATTCAATCAATCAATCAACCTGCATAGTTTTTTGGTGTAAAATTTCATTTTCGTTTTAAAGGTCGCAGCAAGCCATGCGAAATGAGCTTCACCCTTTATCTACCCAAGGTACTCACTCACTTTGAAATTACATAGAAAAACTATTTCTTCGAAAAAATTCGGACAATACATAGCAGGAATATTACTTTTAAATCCTCTCTTCCAAGATAGATGGCAGCATGGGTTCTGTGATAAGTATTTTAACGGAGAGTGAGTGAATATTAACGTCGCACTGTTCAGCTACGCAAGGGCTTTTGGTGACGGACCACGTCATTTTGAACCATGGTCAAGTAACGTGGACGAACCTGAGCTGGCACCCCCTCTCCTAACTACCACACCACACCCACGGGAGGACGTTTCAGCTCTCGACAGATTGAACGTGCATCGCTGCCCTACACGCGGGTCTTTAGTGGTACTGGGCTCGAACTAATGACATGTATGTCATGATCCGATGTCTTGGACCCACTGGGCTACCACAGTCCTAGTTTAACGGGGAAGGCGAATAGTTTTATAGAAGAAATTGCGTTTTCAGCTGACAGCGTTTTCAGTGCATTGTGAAGACTGTCATTTTTGTTCCGAAAAAATAGTTATGTCAAAATTTAAGTGTCTTATGTTTTTTATATGTTAATGAAAACCTTAGAAAATGATATGACTATTTATTTTAAGCGAACAGTGTGTATAATTAATTTTACAGTGGAATATCTTTAATTAATTAATGAGCTCTAACGGATTAAATTTCTCAAAATTGATTGTTTTGTTTATGTATATCCCTTAATTTTCAATGTAGTGATTCAAAAAAATATTGCTTGAAAAAAACTGCAGTAAATCATAATGCGGTGGATAAAGGGTTAAATCGAGGCAACAAGAGGCCAGTTGACGACGGATCTCATAATTTGCTCCACTGTCAAGTGACGAGGATGACACTGAGCCGGTACTCCGCTCTCTAAACTTCTGCACCACACTAGTTTAGGATATAGGTAGATTTATCGTGCATCAGCTCTCCGGCCAAGTTTGTAAACAATGAAGAAAATTAGAGATTTGTGCAAATGTCATTCTCCTCTTTTGATTATTTTAATTATTGAAAATGATAATTTAAAATATTTTGATTAATTTAAAAGTATCGCACATGAGCATCGCACTTATGGTATTTTAGACTTGTATCATGTCACTTTACTCTGTTCCTTTTTTATTCAAACGTATTTTTTCGGTTCAAACTTTGATAATTCTTAATTATGCATAGTCTCAACAAATGTGTCCATTGGCATTTCGTCTGACATCATGGATTTTCTTTTTTTGGCTACGTGATACAATAATTATCAGTGGCGCACACAAAAATTTTTCAAGGAGGGGTCCAGGGTCGAAAAGTTCACCATTTTTGTATCACATAAAGTATTATTGTAAGGAATTTTGAGGCCGTGGTAGCCGAGTGGTATAGGTATCGGATCGTGGCTTGCCTTGTCACGAGTTCGAGCCCAGTACCACTAAAGACCCGCCGTGTAAGGGCAGCGATGCACGTTAAATCTGTCGAGAGCTGAAATGTCCTCCCGTTGGTGTGGTGTGGTAGTTAGGAAAGGGGGTGCCAGCTCAGGTGTCGTCCACGTCACTTGACCATGGTTCAAAATTACGTGGTCCGTCGCCAAAAGCCCTCGTGTAACTGAACAGTGCGACGTTAATATTCAATCAATCAATCAATCAAGTAAGGAATTTTGATATGTAATGAAATACATAAATTAATACCCCTAAGTTATAAAAATATTTACAGATATAAAAAATGTTTACCGTATTTTCCCGCGTATAACGCGCACTTTTTTTTTTTACGAACATATTTGAATGTACATGTGCATTGCTCTTATATTTTAAAGTCTAAATATAGTGACTGGATAATAAAAGCTGGAATAAAAATAAACCAGACATAAAAATATAAAGTCATTTAAGAATGCAGTATAATTAACAATCAAGGTGGAACGGAAGATTATTATTATTATTGTTTTTGGATCAGAGTAGCAGTGATGGTGAAAAGGTAGAAACATAATTCGGTGGATGTGTTTCAAGATAAAATGAAAAACGAATGACGAACTTTTCGTGTCCAATAATGAGTTCTCATAAGGTATAGGCCATTTCTCTTAAAACAGAATTTAGATATCTGCAGAAATTTACTTTTTTATGTGCATCTTTTTTTATACGAGTAGTAGCTATCTATTTTATATCCGGCGTATAATACCCACCCATAAATTTCGATCTTATTTTTTGTGTTAAAAGTGTAAATCGAACCTTGAGTGGGTTGTATGTAAGAATTTCCCTTTAATTTCTGAAGACTTTAGAAAATTATTGTATCGAAAGTCAGGATGTAAGTGACAAGCACTCCGTCTTTTAAGATTCAACATATCTAATGATTTTTAAATTAAGCAGAATCAGATAATAAGTTTGGTAAGTAGGTAGTCAAGCAATTGAAAGTGTTTTTTTAATAAAGCAGAAAAACCTTCCTTTTTAAGAATTGCCTTACCTTCCTCTGCCAGGCGTTCAGCTGCTGCAATTCCTAAAGATGAAGTGAAAAACAACTCCTCTCACTGATCTTTCGAGAAAACGGAAGAATAGAGTCGACGAGTAAAGATATGTCTTCCTTTTTACTAAGACAACAAGATAAACAAAATAATCTTCAAGGAATATTCGGGCGCCTGTGCATTTTGATTTTCTTTTACAATTGGACAAACCCATTTTTCTATTAAGTAAAAATCGTTTTTGAAGTGATAATTTCTATTGGCGCGATTTGTTGGAGAGTGAAATTGACTGAACGTCACGCTCGGGAATGTAACGCTCATTCGGCTTTTTTCGCCTTCAGTCGGACATGCACTCTCCTAAAAAGGAAAGGAGGGACGTTTCCCCTCCCCCGCCACTCTGAAACGGGGACTGTCCCCCACCAATACGCTGTAAAAGTAAAGTTCCTAGCTTCGATCTAAGTGCCCCTCCCCGCGACCTCTATCTACCAAAAATGAATGCGGGATACTTCTAATCCCAGTTGAAGCATGAAAATGAAACGTAATATTTTTAAAAAATAGATGTAGAGAGAAAGAGGAATCTTATCTAAAATTAAACATAAAATGTAGAAAAAGGACAAATTTTTATAGAAATAAGTAAATAGTATAATTATCATTAGCAATATTGCTGTCTTAAGAATAAAAATCTATTTGTAAGCGAATCGGAATAGCAATGAACAAATAGTTCTATTAATCACATTGCTTACATATACTTTGAATCTAAAAAGAAAATTAAAACAATTAAAAATTTAAAATAAAATTAAGTATACAGGTATTAAGAAAAAGTTAGATTAAGTAATTTAAATACAAGAAAACAAAATATAGTTAAGAAAACTTTCCTTGCAGCAGCACCCGATATATTTGTACAAAACTACCATACAATGACAAAGAGAGCTATAAGCCAGAGATTATGCGATTTAAATCTTCTGATTAAATCCTTTTTTAAAGGTTTTGACCTCTTCCCAATCAACTACTTGTCTTACTTATCCCTTTGCTTAAATTAATTCATGGATAGAATTGAATATCATTAAATTACAACCAAAATTCACAAAGCCGGATCGGGTCTTCTGAAAAAATTACCTATGATTTTAAGTTAGAATTTTAAAGTAGATTAGTTGGTTTTTTAAAATCAAAATTCAATTTAATTATGTCAAATGATCCAAATGAAGCACAAGGAAGCACGGAACAACGCTTGACGGAATTTTTTTTGATATTTGAATGAAATTTTGAATCTAAAGTATTTTATAACCTATTTTAGCTACCATAAACCTATTTGTTTCCTACACTCCTCACTTAACTGTAACTGAGCGCGCCATACTTTACCGCCTTCCCACCCCAACTGAAACTTTTGAACCCCGTACCGGGACATTTCTGTAAACAGAAAGCGCAACGGACAGACGCAAGTTCTTTGTCCGCATCAATCCGCAGCACCTTCCAAAGGTGTAATTTTCATTTAACCTCATTTCTACTTTTAAGTGTAAACTTTAACTGTAAATGCTTATTTTCTGTAATATAAACATATGTACTATCTCCATCTCTGGCTGTTATTCGAACTCAACCAACGGCAACACTATTGTTTCCTTCTTAGAATACAATTAATACCCAAATATATTCCCAATTAACTCCCAAAATATTTCGCACAAAAATATTGCTTAATGAGTACAGACATATGAATAAATAAATTTATAGGACCCCAGGTTTTTTATTCACAAAACTAATCCCTTGTGACGTCTTCGATTGGGGTGAACCTCACCCTTCTATTCATGCGAAGTTTTATGGCTCCAAACCGATGTTAGGTGACAAGAGCACGTGGCCATGGGGTCATTGTTTATTGTCTGACCACGGGAAAGCGCTGAACACCCGGTCTAGGAGATTATAATGGTCAAAGAGAGCCGAAACCAATGGTCAAAGAGAGCCGAAACCAATGGTCAAAGAGAGCCGAAACCCCACTGACAATAGGCGAAGCCTGTCTGTAAAGAACAAGGTCGCCATGGCCGGTGCCGAGAGAATGGGATTATATAAAACCCAGGTGGTGTGATGAATAAGGGTGTTCAGAAGTTAGATAAGAATTATGGCGCCCTTAGTTTCCAGACAGACCAGGAATGTGTTTGTTTTTGCCACACAAATAGTACACGAATGTGGCCCGGGGACGAGTGCAGACTTTTTTTGGCCTGCCAATGAGAAGAGACGAGGGGAGTGTTGTGGACCCGCCCCTGGTGTTTAAAAAGGGTTTTTTTTTGAGGAGACGTTATAGAGCCCTGGATGGAGAAAACTGGAGAGGAGACCTGAAAAGAAAGGGATTAGTGAGTGCCTTTCGGGAAAAAGGATTGAACTCCCGTGAGATAAACTGTCTGCCCCGGCTTGGCATATTTATTGGACTTTATTACTTCATATTTAGTAACCTAAGAAGCAAATAAATACTGCTTTTAATTTTAAAATGAGGCTGTGACAAATTTTCTTGTTTGCTATCTACTCACGACGTTACACCCTGAAATAACATTACAAAATTTGAAGTTATCACTTCTGTCGTGTGGTCATAAGCATACAGACTTTTTATAAGTTTTCTCGCAAAATGACTTCACCCAGTGATGGGCAAATTCTTATCGAGTCGCTCTAGAAAGTACAACTCTAGGGCGACGTCGTTTCAACCGTGGTCAGGACATCCGAGTCTGAACTCTCCACATTACGCCAACGGGCTCGACAGATTGAACGCACACATCAGTGCCTCTACTCGGCAGGTCTTGAGTGGCATTAGACTCGAACTTATGACATGCCACCCACTCACTGTACATTAATTTTGTAGTAACTTTTTTTTTTAAAAAAAAGTAGGGAATAAAGTTCAAGATAATTTGTCAGAAAAAAAAATTACAAATAAAGAGAATTGTTAATTAAAAAAACACATAAAAAGATCACTGTATCGTCTGATTTATGCAAATGACTCAGAAATTGCACATAGTTAATACTTGTGATTTCATTCTCAACGGTCTGAGCATTCATCTTTTGACTTACAAAAACGGGCTAAATGATTTACTAATCTAGCGCATTTAAAACTTGCACCATGTTTAAAACAAATCAGTTTTCTTTCAGTGGATATTTCATCGCCAATACCGCATTTAGAAAAATACAATAATAAATAATGCAGTAATAATGAAATATGCAAAAAACACTATCCCTCTCCGGTTTTCCATTTTAATTTATTAATTCTTCAACCGTGGGAATGTTTACGTTTGGAACGCTGTAGTTTATTGCCGAATCAAATTCTTCTCCGGTTTATCGTAACTAGAGGGTTAAGGGCGAAGGTGCAAGAAACCATTAACCCTAAATATTTTTTTGTAAAGGAAAAAAAAAAGAAGAAAAAAGTAAATACGAACGTGTGCTATAAATTTGGATAGTATTGCAAATTATACTATTTAGTAACATAAAAATAAATGGCATTTCTTGAATTGAATCTAATAGATTTTTAGAGCTTCAGATATCGCTGTGTTATCGTTACTTAACTTACATTACTAATTTTCTTCTAAGTCATTACAAGTTTGAACAAATTGTGAAAACATTGCTTTGCTTCTTAAGGGGATGATGGACCTTAACAATGTAAAATTTAGATCAAAATTGCAATTGTGATTTTGTATAATAATAATAATATAGTCCTTATATTTCATAGAATAATTCTATCAACGAATTTTGTCATTTTGATTAATATTTACTGAATTATTTTTTTATTTTATTGAAATAAATGTTTAAAATGCATTTTTCTCAGTTCATAAATTTTCTCTTTTCCTTATTACGTAAAATGCTCCTTGCATTTCATATGTCGTATCTCTTAGAAATTTTAACAAGTTATGAAAGGTAATGTAATTCACAAAATTGTGCATTAGTTTTCTAAAATATTGAACGGGTCTTATTTCGTGTTGTTTTAAATACCTTGAATGGGTGATAATTGGTGAAATATTTCATATAGTATAGAAAATTTATCTTTTTTTCATTAAAATCAATTCTGAATTTAAAATCCATGCACAGATATATATTTGGGTGGAGTTCATCCTCTTGCTGGAGTTGGGTTTCGCAGTGAAACCACAGATTTTAATTTCATTTTCTACTCTTCTGTTTACTTATCAAAATGACTGAAAGTTGTAATTAATAATTAGAAAGAAGTATAGTAAAACCTCATGCTATAATTTAAAATAACTATTTTTTTAATATTTTTTAAAGCTAATGGAATTTACCAAAGTTAAAGAGACGTCAATATTTGTCTATTTAAAGGTTTCAATCGTTAAATATAGCCGTAATGTTGGCATCTATTTATAGGAAAAAGTATAAAAATTTGAAAACAACACTTAATGGGATAAAACAATTTTAAATTTTATTTTTTTAAAAATGTTTAATGAGTGGTTTCGGTGTGAAACCACTGAACGTTAAAAGGTTAACGTGTTCGAAACTTTAAATTCGATCGCACTGAACTGGTCAAACTTTGCACAAACGAGAATTCGTGCGGAGTCGTATTTTATGCTACTGCAATTTTCACACTCGAATATAAGCTGTCACCGTCTGTGTACTCGTGAGACACTGCGATCTGACCTCGTCATTTCGTAAATTAAGATAAATATTATTAAAAAGTTAATTTGCTAGACATCATTTGGAATACATGTTTTTTATTAAAAAAATAGAGGTAAAAAAAAATAATTTAGATTTAGAAGCAAATTAGTAGAAAAATTTATACACCAAAGTTATAGCGATACAAATAATACCAAAAAAAATCGATCGTAGAATTTCAATATCTACAATTCTACGATTTATCAAGCATCATTTTCCACAATTTTGTTCCACCGACATCAAAAAAAGAAGCTCCCACAAGATATTGCGCTGCATGTGTTGAGCTAAAAGGTATATGGCAAAGGAAAAGAAGAGAATCGCTGCACGCGTAATAATTGCAATGTGCTGCACCTTGCTTCTAGATTATCACTCAAACTCAGTGGCGCAACAGCCCCAGGACCTACTGTGCCCATCGCAGTATACGTGACCAATGGGCGCTGAGGTGCATGAGCAGATATCCCGATCAGGTGGTCAGTCTGAAGCGAGATCCCAGTGTCTTAAGTCCCCAAGCAAGCTGGATACTCATTTATCGACCCACTGCAGTTAGGATAAAAGATTGAGTCGACCATACCCGGTCCGGAATAGAACCCGGACCTGTGGCGTGGAAACGCAATACGCTACCACTCAACCACTGGGCCTTCAAATATGTCACACACAAGACAAAATAAAATTTTGAATACTTTTTTTAAATAAATACTACTGTAGTATTGTTTCTGTTGATAAAGTATAAATAAACATTGAAGCAGCTATTCGAAAAGAAAAATAAAAGTCGATGTACGTGCAAGATTGCTATATTTGGATTTGCTATCTCTGGATCAAAATCCAAAATTAAAATAAAAAATTAGATTGGTCTTTATTGGATCCTAATCTTTTTTTTTTTTACCTTTGACCTTTGACCAAGGTTTCAAGATACGTTTTCTTAAATTTAAGAAAAGAAAAAAAAAAGTTCTCCTATTTTTTTTCCCTGTTAAAATCAGTGTGCGTTAAGGGGTTAAAATCGAATTAACTCCCCACTACGAGCGTCGTATAACAGTTGAAATTCAGTGGAGGGTTCATGCATTGGGGCTGGACTAACCAGATTTTCTGGTTATAAATTTCCATCCGCCTGTGCCAAGGGGGCCTGTAGATCTTCTGCGCCCAGGGCCCAAAATGAGCTTTAACTGGCACTGTTTAAGTCAGCGATACTCAACCTGCGGCCCACCGAGCCTTTTTAAGTGGCACGGTCATGGTTCATTGCTCTGAGAAATTTACTTATTTAAGAACATTGTACTAAAAATTTCGTGGGAAATTGACGTCAAGAAATCAAATATATAAACTTTGCTTTTAAAAACCCGATTTAGTGCAATTTTTTCACAATGAAAGGTCTAAAAGCTCGATTTTGTAAGTGTAAGCAGACTTATGGCGCTTGTTTTTTTTCGTTTGGGCGAATTTCGTTGCTGTTGTTTGAATAAGGAATTTTGAAGACTTGATTTTCTAAACCGAGATTTTTATAATAATTACAGCATAAACTCGTGAAATCATTGCCTGTACGCAGACTTACGGAGGCAAGTGTATATTGAAGTATGCTGAGTATTTTGAAAGGTTTTTCGCCATGTTGGGAAAGAAAGCTGTATGGTGTGTGTGAAAGAGGGTTTAATTGGGTCGTCGTATGCTTGTTCGAACTGTGGGAAAAGCATGAAATGGAGCGAAAGGAGTAAATAATGGTTCCGATAAAAATGTATTTTAATGTTACAGTTTTAATTAATTTTGATTGACGTTATTTAATTTTTAATTAACTTTTCACTACAACTTTTAAGTTTTAAAATATTTTTAAAATTTCTGCAACGATTTTCAGTTTTAAAAGTTTTTGGATTGTTTCTCTTTTCCGCCATCTTGAATTTCGCGCTCATGCATTAACGTCTTCTGGAGGAGTTGCTACTCTGAATAACACATGAGAGCCAAGTTGGCAATATTTTAAAATCGCTATTTTTTAGCAATTTATATTTATAGCCAATATAAACTATTTGATTAGACAAGCTAAAATAATAACAACAAGGCTTTCTTGCGAGGGAAACGAAACACAGCACAACTCTTCGCACATAGTATAACAGAACATGGAAACTTTGCAATAGAAATCTTAAACCTACACGAAAAATTACGACAAGCGATTCACTCAAGAACATTTGGGGCTTATTTTATTCTATTGGAAAGAGATCTAAAATTTCGACAAGATATTGAAGCAAGAAATGCAATTATCTCTGTGTGTGTGTGACTCAATAGAAAATCAATCATTAAATGTAATATAACAGTGTGAGTCTTTGAAAACAAGTGCTAATATGCTCATATGTAAGAAACCATAAAATATGCTCAGATTTAATGAAACTGCATCACGAACAACTTCGATCATACAATGTATTTTTAATTAATTTTTATGTTGCTTGTAGCTTTCTTAATATCACATTGTATTTTTATTTCTGTTCTTATAGTTATGACAGCGAAAAAGAATCGTTTGTTCTTACTGAGTTAAAAATGAATCATCGCGTTTTTTCCCCCCCTTCAAATGAAAAATATCCTTTTACGTTAGTTATTAGAAGTTTTTTTGAGTAGTAAAATCTGTTTTTAAATACGAACTAACAAATAAAATGTACTGATTGTGAAATGATGATCATAAATATCTGATGCCATGTCCATCAAACTTTTTATTTTATTACTATAGATTATTCATACTAATTAAAAGTAACTTGCTTTTAAATATTTTGGAATTTTGATGCATTCCCATTAATGGGAAATGACCGGATAATCAGAAATCCTAGTTATAATCCCAAATTCATTTTTAAATGGTTAAAAAAAATTCTCTTAACGAATTGAAAAAAGTGTTTAAAATGAATGAATTTGAAAAGTTAAATTATTACTGATAATTCAACATAAAATTACAATTCACGCCATCGCTATGTAATATGTCAGCATTTACGCCACCTTTCAATACTAAGGGAATCATTAGGGAAAAATAATTTACACTAAGAAATACATTTCGTTATTTCTATGAATTATACTGAAATGACCACAGGAAAAATTGTTTATAGACCAAAAAAGGACCTTGTAAAATATGTGTAATATTTATTAATTTTAATAAATGTATGAAGCACATATATAAATTAGTATAAATGCATTAAACAAAAAAAATTGTCCTAATAAATAACTCTTTTTTTTGGCCAAGGTTTTCGCGCATCTTAGTAACTAACACCCAAGATGATTAGATTAATTTGATGAGATGTAGACAAAATCCGGATTTTTGATAAAAATTGTAGAATGTATTAAATCAAGTTTTTTTGAATATTCTTCTTAGTATTGAAAGTATTCTTAAAAACGATCTCCATGACAAGTGCTACGAATAAATTATTTAGTTTCGTCTTATTTCAGTGACAGTGAAGGTCAAATTCCAATCAAGACCATCTTGACGGTCATTACTCATCCCTTTGAACCAGGTGAACTCTCTGGACAAATTAAAATTGCTACAGAATGCGGGTTGATATGCTAATCTCAATGAACGATAAAGAAAACATCCAACTCAGAAGTCGCCTCTACGCGTAGACGGTGAATACTGATTGAAATTTCAAGTTCGCATTATCAGGTATGTTTTGGACTATGTAATTTAATTATGTTATTTATTTGCGATGATCATTTCCTTTACTTAGTCATGTTAATGAAAAAATTTAATGACTAAAATAATACCGTAAAATCCGGCGTATAACGCGCACCTATACTTTCAAGCTAAATTTTTTAATTTTTAGGTATATTCGCCGTATAACGCGCACCCACTTTTTAACGAAGAAATATGAAATATTTATATACATTGTTTTTATGTTTTGAAGTAATTTATTCAAGGTATTCTCCCAGACTTTTGAAAAAATAGTATACTTCTAGAACTACAACTGTTCTTGTTCATAAGGCTAGTTATTTCTTTTAAATAAACAGTGTATCGATACATCTAGAAGTAACTTTTTTTATGTCCATCTTTTTCGTTTTTTTTTTAAAGCTATCGTTATTATACCCGGCGTATAACGCGCACCCTTAATTTTCTATCTTTTTTTGTGTTCAAAGTGCGCGTTATACGCCGGAGAGAGAGATTTTACGGTATTTTAATTACATCCATAATTGGGGCTATGTATAATAACTTTTATTTTTAAAAGTGGTGCTGTTGAAATATTGCCCCTATTTAAAATAAAAATCGAAAGATTTACATTTTTGTATCAAATAGTAAAAATATAATTATTTAGTAATTTGTATATTTTTGCGCTGAATATATTTAAAAAATAAAAGGAAACCAGCCGATACTAACTAAGACGATAAAAATATGCTACATTTTGTTTCTGACACCCAGCTTTTCAAACACAGAAATTTCTGTTGTACTAGAAATAGAAAATTTAACGTATTAACTGATTAGGTTTCTACCTCGTGAATAATATTGAAAATGCTTAATAACGCTCGAAAGAAAAATCTAATATAGTATAATAAAAGCCAAGAACGTTTCAGTAGAAAAATAGCACCTTTTTGTGTGATTTTTTGAGTTACTTTTTGAAATTTCGTAGCAAAAGAAAAATTTGAAATCTTTTTAATGAACTTGGCATCCTGAGATATTCGTCCAAAAATTTCATGTCTCTTTAAGACTCAAATTTTTTAAGTAGTGTGTTTAGAATTAGATAATTTCAACAAATTTTAAATCGAGTAATCTTTTGCAAAGGAAATTTGAGGTGTATGGCACTTAAAAAATTAATTATACACCTTTATCAACATTCATATTTAGACTATCATGCTAATATTGAACAGGGAATCTTAAAATATGAATTGCAGCATTATCATATGATTTGAATGATACCTATGTACTAAAAATAAGACATAATTCTGAAGCGAAATTCGTAAAAAATCGTATCATATTCTTAATATTTCTATCGGAATATTCTTCTGATTCTAAAAAAAAAATTTCATTGATTTTCATTACTACTTTATTCTTCTATTTTCCATACATGATTCTCAAAACACCTTTAAAAATGTCTGAATTATAGATTTTACAATTGAGAAATTTAATTTCAAATTTGTTTTTTTGTACAAATTTATATGTTCCAGTTATCACTTCAGCAATCAGATGTCGGAAACCTTTATTTTATTATTAGTCATATTTTGGAAAAAGCGCTATCTTATCTCTCATCCTTCGGTTAATGTTAAAGAATAGGACCCGTTTTTCAGATATAAGAGAAATGAATCATTAATATGATATTCTGGCTTCACTATCCTTTAGAGAGCCGAATTTTTATTTAACTTCCCGTTTTTAACCGAGTTGATTCATTTTTTATGGTATAAACTGTGTTTCTCGCTTTTTCTCCTATACGGTAATGTTAAATGGGCTATGCCTTCACGTATTATAACAAAAAAAGAAAGTATTCATGGAATATTTTATCATTTTTAAAAACACTATATTATTAACAGAGGTATGAGTTATAATATTGCAAATTTCCGTCTAAAAATGTGCTTCGCGTTTAGTTCAAGCTCTCGTACTTTTATCGAAGACAGCCTTAAGACCTTCATACAAAGTTTCTGAATTAAGATGTTTTAAAAGT
Source organism: Trichonephila inaurata madagascariensis (assembly GCA_019973955.1). Taxonomy (NCBI): domain Eukaryota; kingdom Metazoa; phylum Arthropoda; class Arachnida; order Araneae; family Nephilidae; genus Trichonephila; species Trichonephila inaurata. The sequence continues at coordinate 39,659 of BMAV01025317.1, read as the reverse complement.
CACGGTTATCAGTCATTCAGTTTATCTTCTTTTTTTATGTTTGGAGAACTTGAAGAGCAATTCATGTTATGTGTCATAACATGAAAAGAAACATAGTGTTAATTTACATTAACTTTAAAGTTGGGTGAGATAATAATATCTGTTAAATAACGTAGAACTGCGTGGTGATTATTAGTTAAAAATAGTTGCATATTAAAAGATATAATTTGTCCTGCCAAGAAATGCTTTATTGATATCTGTAATTAGTGGAAAAGTATCCAAATTTCTTATAATGGGATTTACATTCTTTTCATTATTTGTTCTGAGAATAGTACTGGTTCTTTGATTAGAAGGGAAATACAGAACTGTGTTTGGAGGAAAATTATGTTGATTTATTAATTTTTTGTAAAAAAACGTAGTTCGAAGCTGCACAAGGACTTACAGAACCGAAAGGGTTTCGATCTGCAAAACCAACATCACGAGAAGACAATTTATTGGTATACAAAATGATCCCGATTGAGAGATCCTGCCCCAAATTCTTGAAAATAGGGAGAAGTATATAAAATACAGTAAGGGAAAAAAAGTATTGTTCTAAAGTGGTCCTTACTGGGTGCCAGACACTGAAGAGATAAAAAAGTTCTTGGAAAAGAAATAACAGTATGCCCGTCCTAAAAAGAAGGAATACAAAAGACGGAGAGGGGGAAATACCAGATGAAATAAAGGAAAGGCTGTCAATTTTTTTCTCTGTTATATTTTTGGAAAGAGGGCAAGAAAGACCATAACTTCCACTCTGCAACTAAGTGCATAGACTCTTGCAGAAGGCAAATAAGATGGGCTCGTCCCATCGAATTGTGGCAATTACCGTGTGTGGAAGGAACCAACAGGAGAAGAAATAGGAAACGAAAAGGGAAAGGCCACCCACAAGAGCACATCTACACTGCTCCCACCCCAATTTTCTTATTTTCTTTGCACCCCACAGCAAAGAAAGTAACAGTTGGAAAGGAATGCGAATCATAAAAGGAGGAAAAGAAAGTGGGGGAGGGGGTGTTTACTTTGGGCATAAGGCAGGAGGGGACCAGCAAAGAACGAAAATAAAGCTTTTTTTAGAAAAACAGGTCGTTGGGGGAATTGTTTTGAGCACATATCCCTGTCGGGCTCTGATCTCCCAATCAGGTGTTTTTAAGATGCTTATAATGAATTACACCATTTCCCCAGAGTAAATAAAATAATTGAAGTTTAGAATATTACTTTGGTTGATTATTAAAATTACATGGATGAGAAAAGAATTAAAATTAATAAAGCTCTTTAAAAACATTGAATTCAAGAATCAAAAAGTGGCGGATTTAGAAAAACGAAGTTTATCCCCAGGCTAGAAATCAGAGAAAAAAAAGGGTGGGGAGGGGGATTTCAGATAACTAATGGTATACCCAGGCTACATTCACGGGAAAAGTTACATAAAACTTACACGAAAGCACTGAGGCGTAATTTTTATGCAAAAAATTTATATTTTGTTGGTTCATGGGAGGGTTCACCCCATACTTTTGTGCGCCACTGAAAACCTATAGCATATCGATTTGGAAATAGCTAAGCAAGAAATTAATTGATTATGGATAGTGTGCTATTCTTAATGATTGGGAAATAGCTTCCCGACTGTGTTTAGAAAGATGTGTGGGTGGCGGAATACTTAATGGTTGGTGTCTTCAGGCGACCCACATAGTATGTGATTTGAAGATTGAACCGGTGCAATTAAGCTTGGAAAGGGCCATGATTAGTTAAGAAATGGATCTAATATTTAGAGATGGAAAGAATGTTAATTACGATTATTAAAACAAGTAATATAAAAAAAATTTTTTTTTAAGTCAATTCTCACTTAGATCAACAAAGAAAAATTTTATTTTAGCTATTTTTTATTAAATAGTTACAATTAATATAAATATGTATAGACATAGGACAGAATCACAACACAAAGTGGTCATTCATTTTAATTAATTATCAATAAAGTATCGTATTGTCATCCAAAACAATCGTGTCTATAAAATTTCAGTTCAACTGAATGCTTTAAAACGTGCGAAAAAAATTCTTTTCAAGTTTGGATCCAAGTCGCCAAAAATGATGCTAACGTGGCTGTATTTGTAATTCTTTAAATAATTAGTTTTAATCCATTAATTTTTATTAATTATAGTTAAGTTATTGTTTTGTCATCCAAAATAATCATGTATATAAAATTTCAGCCTAATGGAGCGCATGTATTACATTAATAAATTTAAAACACATACATGCAAAAAATGCATGTATGTTTTAAATGTATTAATGTAATACATGCGCTCCATGCATTAATACATTTTAATTTACATTCACAAATGATGTTTTATATATATATATATATATATATATATATATATATATATATATATATATATATATATATATATATATATATATATATATAATTAATGTGCGTAAAGAACATTTACACAGGGAATAAACAATTCATAGAATATTATTAAGTAGATGTTGAGCTAATTGCGTTGCAAGTTGAATTCATATTCTTTTTGAGCAGGAAATTATTGTATGAAGACACCAAGTCTTAGTTGTTGCATCTAAATCATCTGAACTAAACTGGATCAGATTCACATAACCGAACTCTACAGAGTGCATGCGCACTCTTTCCTAAGTGTATGCGCACTCTTTCCTAAGTGTATACTGTTATCGTTCGATTTGCGGAATATCCTTTCTCTGAATTTTTAAAATAAAAATCACAAAGTCAATGAGCTTTGTTGAAACAAGCATCAGCAACAATCCTAACACAAACCGTGTTGTCAAAAATAAAATTAATTTTCAACAGTATAAATTTTTGTGATAATTCATCCCAAAAAGGATCGGAGTTCTGTGCTTCAACAAAAAAACCCCAAATGAATAAATGCAAAAATTTCCCAATGCCTCCTAATTCTGATTATTAATTTTCCTAGTATGGAAAATTAATTTTAAGAAACGTGGATAGATCGTTTTGTATGTGTGTGTCGTGACTAAAATGTACTGTATACGGGTATGCATAGCAATTCGGTTGTTGTGCCTCGGACCCCCAGGGTTCATCAATCACCATGTTGTGGGTGTGACAGTGGCGTATTGGAGAACATTAGGGCCCCCTTGCAAAGTCAGGAGGCCCCCAAGTTCGAAGGTCAGGAGTCAGGATCCCCAAGTTGGATTTTACATAGTGTGGGTATCTAGCGTCAATCAGAATTTGGGCCCCCTAGAGCAGTGTTCCGCAACCCCCGGTCCCCACAAGAAACATTAAATTATTTCTCTTTTATTTACTGTGGTATATTTTTCTTATGTTTAGGCTACTTTTTATGAAAATCACTTAATATTTCCTTGTTAAATCACTTTATATTTATTTTTTTCTTGTGGCTGTATTTTATTCAGAAGTCACGATTAAATACAATTAAATTAAAATTATTAAATCAAAACAGTCTAAAATATAAACATTAAACACCCCACCCCCCTCAGCGGGCCGCGGTAAAATTAACAAACGTTGACCGGGCCGCGGCTATAAAAAGCTTGCGGAGCACTGCCCTAGAGTCCTGCCCCCCCCCTTTTGTTTCGCTTATTGTATAAATACCGTATCGTTTAGATCAACAGATTTCTGGATTGAACAATTTAAAAAAGTAAAATGTTGACAAATGAGAATTGGACGCCTTTTGCTATTATTATCAAATTTTCGCCAGAAAAAACTTACAAAACTTAAATTCTTTTTCAAAAAATCTGACGAGATGAATCTTTTAGATGGAGGAACAATTAGAATCCTATGACGCAATCCTGTAAAAGTGAGGCTGCAAAGTATACCGAAAATTGCTTCGACGTTGGAAAAGGAGAGGGGAGGAATTTCTGAAACGAATTCTAGAAAAAAAAATTCGCATCGAGATTCATATCATAACTTGTCACCTATTACCTTTCGTCTTTCCGTTACTCCACCAAAATCAAACAAAGTAGATTCTTAGAAATTTTAAAGCTGCCTTTGCACATCCCTTATAGATGTTCCTTTTCATTAATGAATTTTTAACAATTATGGTAAAATAATTAATCGGATAAGTTTTAATCTTTTTTTCACACTTGTCTAAGAAAAAATACTTAAAAACATCTGGATCTTTTTTTTTAAAAAAATAATAAATATCGAAAGAATTACAATATGAATATATAATTTAAGTTTTCATTTTAATACATAACATTCATTCATTTGTTTTGCTCATAATCAAATATGTCTTTAACAATTCATTTATCATCAGTCTTTCTTTCCTTAGTAGTGTTATTAAAATTAATTTATTTCGTTTTTTAAGAAAATAATTTTTTACCATTCTTGCAATGATTGTATCAAGGGTGTCAAACTCAAAGGCTAACTTGGGCCAAACAAACAAATTTAAGCCGCGGGGGAAAAAAAAAATAAAAGCAATATTTTTAGAAACGTAGGTTTATTTCGAATAATACAATATAATAAACATAAATAAAAGAACAATTTAATGTTGACCAGTGGCGTAACGGGAGAACATTTGGACCCCAGCAAAGTCAGATATTGGGCCCCCAAGTTAGATTTTACAAGTACTTGGTGGCAGTCAGGTTTTTGGCGCCCCGCGACATATTTCGGGAGAAATTTTGATGTTCTATTGTATATTTATTGCTTGCCCATATACTGGCGGGGCCGCATACGGCTCGCGAGTTCTACACCTCTGTTGTTCATGGTTGAAATAATACAATACACTGGAATGTATTCGATAATACTGATATATATGTGTATAATTTTTATTATTTCACATATTTAAAATTTGAATAAATCTTAACTGATGTGCTCTACGACTGCGGTCGCCAAAGTGGTGGTCCGCGAGAAAATTTCGCTGGTTCCCAAAAAAATGTGGAATATACTTATTCATCACGTTATGAGATCAAGATGTCCTTATGAATATCTCAGCATTGGCTTTCCATACAAAGTGAAATACCCATTTCTTAGTGAACAGGTGATGAAAATTTTGATTCAATTCTCCACAACTTATTTATGTGAAAAGATATTTTCTTCTGTCACAGTTATCAAAACACGGTACCGATTTCAGTTTGAAGTAAATGCAGTTAGTTCTCCATCTTGCAGCAACAACATTGGATTCAAATATCCATAATCTTATTTCAAGTAAGTTGGGACACCCATCACACACACACTAGGAATGTATAATGTTAAAGTTTGATATACTTAAATCATTTTTTAATTGTTTTGTTTTTAATTTTTTTAAAAATTTTATTATTGTTAATTAAAGCTTTCATGATTTGGTTTCAATTAATAGTTTCATTTTATTAACAAGGTACATTTTATGTGTTCTTGGATCACATTTTTTTTAAAAAAAAATATGGAATACTTAAAATATCTTATTAGTGGTCCTCTAGATGAATTATGAATTTACTGGTCCGTGAGGTCAAAAAGTTAGGCGACTGATGCTCTACAGTTCTCTTTTTTACGCTTCATCCCTTCTTTTTATTCCTTAACGAACGTTATTTTATAAATACAGGAATTTAATCTAATGACCCAAAGGCATATCTTTTTAACTGAACATAAGGATAAATATGGTATTTTTTTTTCTTTTGTTGAGATAGATATAAAAGCTTTAAAGTAAAACATAAAAGATAAAGATCAACATTTTCCTCACACTGTTAAGGGATTTTTGTGAGCATTTTAAACATGTTTGGAGGAATGTGTGGGAAGTATGGTTACTTCAAAACTGTATAATTATTTTAATTCAGACCTGTTTTCAGTTATTTTCATCAAATCCTTATTTACTTGTAAAACCTAACAATAGTAATATAAACTGTTGAGTAAAAAGATTCAATTTTAGGAATGAGCTTTACTTCAGTGTATCAAATTTTAAATAATACGATACGTTTTCCAATACGATATCCGTTCTGTCAGAAAAGAGATCCATTATTCTTTTATTAGGTGTCTCAGATTTCCTCATGTACTTTGGAAAGAAACTTTTTTCGTTAAGTTATACAAGAATATATTTTGAATTTTACTGTGGGGGGATGCATATATTGTTAAAAGTTATGTACATCAGAATATATATGTGAAGAATGTTGAACTCAGTGGCGTAACGTATACCCCTGCATTGCTGGTGGGGGAAAACTCTAGGGGCCCAAAGCTTGACTGATGCAAAGTACGTATTTGGGCTTGGGGCCCAAAACCTGAGTTTGCAGGGCAGCCTTGATATTTCCGTTACGCCACTGGTTGAACTATAAATATGCATATACAATATGCTAAATAAGTGAACATTTTGCCTTAAAAAATTGATCGATAATGTGTATATGACAGTCGGAATATAAAAAGCTAAAACATTTCCTGAGCATATTTAACCCTGCAATTCTCGCGCAGGATATGTCACACCCATCACCTAATTTTTTTCCGATGCTCCTTCCAAACCTTTTTTGCAAAATGGATGATTCCTGGTGTAGCTGACTTAAAGGTCATAACCTTGAAAGTGGAGTTCGCTTTCTCTCGGTTTCACACCCTGCGCGCGCATGCCAGTTACAGTTAGTTTTGAAGACTGGAATACGCTTATAATTCTTTTCTTTCGTTACGGCGCGTTATCGTAGTTAAGACGAAACACGATGTTAGACAATTTTATTAGATATAGTATCTTCCCATGAAGAAAGTTTTTGCTGTGATGATGATGAAGAATACAATAGCAACAATGATTCCTCTACTGAAATCAACTCCGATTTAGAATGGGAAGATCAGGACACTGTTTAAATAAAGAAGCTGTTTGGAAGAAAGAATAATTGAACTTAAGAAAAATAAATAACTATTGTTGGAACTACGAAATTTCACCAAAATTTTTGTATTCAAAGAACAGAGAAGTTTTTTCCTCTTTGGTTTCAAAAAAATACAATGGTTTAATATACACCGAAGAAAAATAGGAATGCTCTTTTGTTTTCAACAATGGATAATGAAGCAATAATCCATCTACAGGTGATTCGAAAAAACCTGAAATAACTACAATTTGACTAAGGGAGCAATTGATGTTGATGAAAATGGCCACAATCTATTCAACGGCTAGAAAATGTAATCGTTGCTCTTTCACAGTATTTTTTGCGTTGGTGAAGATTGCTGCGATAAGCGCGCGCATTACTTTGTTAACGCTTAGAAACCATTTACTCGATATCGAACCAAGCGTTCCTTTTTTATTCAATTTACGGATCACACTACACAAAGAATGCAAGAGCCAGCAAACAATGCTTCAACGTAATTTTAAAAGAATAACTAGGACGCAGTGGAGACATTGTATCGCCTGTAAATGAGTGTGTAAAAGATGTACTGAATGCCCATAGTAAAAAGGGTAGAAAAACTTATTTACGTGTGAAGGGTGTGATAAACATACATGTATGGAGCACATGGCATGTATTTTTTGAAAATACGCAAACTAAATGTAAGTAGTATTTTAAAATATATTTTGACTGTTGTGTATTCCCTGTTTTCTTTCCTTTTCTCCTTTCATACAGATTTTATGATAAAAACAAGAGTATGAGATAACCCTGCACTAGAATTTTCCTTCACTTTTATTCGCGCGAGCAATATCGGTTTAATTTCCCCTCTACATTTATCAATAGTTGCCATTAAGTTTTTATATATGTTTTGTTTTTAAATATGTTTATGTTTTAGTTGTCGAATAATTTTGTGCTTGAAAATTTTTGCTGCAGTTATACTTAAGAAAAATCAATGTATCTTGAATACCGTAAAATCCGGCGTATAACGCGCACCTATACTTTCAAGCTGATTTTTTTTAATTTTTAGGTATATTAACCGTATAACGCGCACCGCCCCTTTTTAACGAAGAAATCTGAAATATTAATATACATTGCTTTTATGCTTTGAAATCATTTATGCTAGGTATTGTCCCAAACTTGAAAAAATAGTATACTTCTAGAACTTCAATTCTTTTAGTTGTAAGGCAAGTCGTTTCTTTTAAATAAACTAGTGTTTCGATACATGTAGAAGAAAAGTTTTTTTTATGTTCATATCTTTTGCTATTTTTAAAGCTATCATTTTATATCCGGCGAATAACGCGCACCCTTATGTTTCGGTCTAATTTTTTGTGTTCAAAGTGCGCGTTATACGCTGGATTTTAAGGCAAATGAAATTTGTCGAATCGCCAAGTGTTTTCTCGCCAAATCGATAAATGCGCCAAATCTGGTAACCCTTCTGAATTTGTTTTCCAGTGAAGTAGTTTTTTTTTTGGCGAAATTTTACACATGCACAGTACACACACACATTTTTACAGTTATGGGCAGAAAGTTTATTTTAGAAACTAACGATTCATATTTCTGCATGCGCAGTTTTTATATTTTAACAGCCTTTTAATGTAGGAAGCGGTAATTCTTTTGCTCCGGATATACCGTTAGGTCAACTGTTTTCTTTGGCTTCGTTGTGGAATTATATTTACGGGTTATATTTATATTTTTTTTCTCCACATATTCACTCATAAACTCATTGCTTCGATGTCCAGCGATGCTATTAGGAATAATTTAAATGAATGCATGAAAAAGTATGATGAATATTCTGAAAGATATTTTGCCCTGTTTGTTGCCTGTGCTTGGAAAGAAAGCTACTTTAGAATGCTGCATGAAAGAAGATTTGATTTGATCATCGTATGTATGCCCGAAATGTGGAAAAGTATGTAATTGAGACAAAGAACGGGTGAGAAAGTGTGATGATTTTTGAATGGTACTGCGGAAATCAGTCGAGTGTGAGGTAGGATAACCATCATGTGCTTAGGAGTGTGTCTTGGTTTGATTTGAGTAATATGGATATGTGTTCTCTCTGTTCCGCGTATTGTTAGAGATGCAAAAATGTTTTGGAAGGTGCCCTCAGAAATATAGCATAATTTCTGTAGGGAAACACATTGTCATCATTAATGTCGGAAAAAGCAGCATTTTTTAAAGGTAAGTGAAATTATTTCATTTTTAAATGCGTCATTTTTGCTGCGATTATCACTTTCAAAACTTAAAAATGGTACATACAGTATGACCTCGCTTAACGCAGTTTCGGTTTAGCGCTTTTTTAGTTCAACTCGGGGATTCCCCGAAATTGCTCGCATTGCTACGGGATTCCCCTAAATTGTAGGTTTCTAAATATGTACGTAACATATCCGAAACAGAATTGTTGTGTTTCTTGTTTGGTGCGGTGCATTACGGGCGCATTTTTATCATTTGGAACATTTGTTGATATTATTGTAAGTATAAATTTATATAATACTGTAACGATTAGTACAGTGACAAATATTACGATCATTAGTTTTTATCTTGGGTGATAACGAAAAACAAGAAAAGAAAGCAACCAGAAAAAGAATTTCACTGGAAACAAATCTAGAAGATTAGATTCTGTTGAACGTCAATATCAAATTAGTGCTGCAATGAATTTGGCAACTTAAACAAGATGCCTTGACAAAAAGGCAGAAAATTGGAAACACAGAATAGATTGAATGATCTTGACTGACTTAGAATTTTATTTGTTTTATTCGTTTATGTTATTATTTTTGTAAGAAATAAATGTTTGGTTTTATTTTTATTAAAAAAAAATTAAATTTAATACCTAATTAATTTTCTATCCATCTTCCCCTAAACCCATTATTTACATGTTAAGATAGCCTCGTTTAGCGTTGTTTCGCATTACGCTCTACGATGGAACGTATGCTACGCATTAAGCGGGGTCTTACTGTATTTATTAATGATTTTCCTTCCGCCATCTTGAATTTCGCGCTCCGGCGTTGCGTGTTGTGGTAGGGTTGCTATTCCACAACACAAAAACCGAGAGGACAGTATTGGGGCAACCGTATACAAGAATATTATGCGGGAAATTTACCCTTAAGACTCCTAGGAATAAGTGGGGGTAGGGGGTTTCAGGCGTTTCCAATGTGCAAATTCAAAGAATTATTTCTGATTATGAAAAAATAATCAGATCATCGCTTCCAGTTGATTTATTATACAGAACATTATTTTTTATTGTGGTTATTTTAATAAATAATTGACCAGTAAGAGATATAATTTGGATATGAATATATAATTACAGCACAATATATATATTTTGGTTCATTTATTTTGAAAGATGCTGAAAATTTTATGTTATAACTTGTGATAAATTTATTTATATTCCTTACAATCACTTCTTTTTAAGAATCCTGTTTTGGTTAAAAAAAATTCAGGATTTATTTTCTACAAAAAATTTTTTTTTAAATAGAATAGTTACTTTTTTTTTCAAAATCTAGAAGTTAAAAAAGAAAAAAGTAATGAAAACATGGGTAATAAAATACCTTCTGAAAGCAAAACCTTGAAAACGCTTATCTAAAATAAAATTTCAGTATAATGATCAACTTAATATATGTATATGTTACTGTTAAAGCGTGCATAATTAGTTATTTCATTGAATAACTAGGTATTTCATAAAATAACTAGACAAGTCAGTTAAAGTAAATATTAGATGAACAATTTCATACTTTACCTAGTTATTCTATGAAATAACTCGACTTCAAAGATGTTTTGTAAATTAATTGATCATAAATAGCTAAAATCTCTCAAAAAAATACATTTTATCCCTTTTGTGGAAGAATAATTGATAAATAGAGAAAGTAGAGATGATATAATTTATTATATTGCTCATATTGCTATGAGTGAAACAGAAAAGGGGAAAACAGAATATGTTGCAAAAATAGATTATATTTAAATATTATCAACAAAAATACATGCAGGGAAGAAAAATTGTTGCTTCATACAAACATTGTGTAAACTTTTTAAAACAAAAGTGTAAGATAATATATTGATTTAAATTTTGAGATGCATTTATTTTACTTTTCATTATTTATCAGGGCAAGGATTGCCACAATGACACTTTGGATTCAACTGCTTATTATTTTTTAAATGGATTCAACTGTTTATTATTTTTGAAACAAGCACACTGTTAAGTATTACACTATCCTCACCAGGCAGTGCGGGGTTTTTTGACAGAGGCAAAAAACAAAATGCCCTAAATAGTTTATAACCGGGGGGGAAAACTGCCCTAACTTTCACAAAAAACCCAAGGGGAAGACATTGACCTTTGGGACACATTTATCATGCATCTGTATGGCGGGACTTAGCGGTACTAGGCTTTAACACATGACACGCCAGTCTCAAATCCATTAAATTGACCACTAGGCTACTGTAACCTATTGATGTATTAAAATTTAAGGGATAAGGATATTAAAAATGAATTTTTCAAGTTTGAATTTGGGTGCTAAAAGTTTAACTTATTTTGTTGGTTAAGGGGGTATGGGGGGGGGATTTTGGATTTGACATTTTTTGGGTTTCATTTTTATCTAAATGTCATGGTGAAATTCGAAATTTATTCTAAAATAAATAAAAATAATTCAAAAAAATACCTTCACCCCCTTTTTGTTGCCAAAAAAAAACTGCCAAAGGCCCCCATCTACACTTGAACCACTCAAGTTAAACTAACATAATTTATCTACTATTATTTTTGCTGCTTCACTGTTATGGTCTCCTCTTCTTGTCTTAAGCTGAGGATCATAACTTTTATTGTTTTTAAACCTTTCATTTCATTTTAAAAGATCTGCAATTTAATCGAATTTCAACGATCCAAATAAAAAATCCAATTTTGTCAGTGATTAGTAATAGAAAAGCTTTTCAAAAAACCCCAAATTGTGAGGGAGGGATTTACAACTTCGTTTTGCCGGGGTTTTCCCCCGTGTTTTTCGAATCATTCATTTTTCGTTTGGGGTTTAATGCAAAATAAGTGCCTGTACAATTGTTATATAAAAATCTTGTTTTTTTTTTAAAAAAGTACCTAAATGGAATAAGTGTTAGTGATATATGAATGTTTAGTATATCCATTTATAGTAACTTTTATTAATTTCTTTTTTAAAAGCATCGTATGAAATGGGTTCTTTATTTTTTCCCCTTGCATTTGGGTATTTTAACCAGTTAACTCTGTAGCACCCCTGATTGAGAGCGTGCTACTATATATATTATAAACACGGTCTTTGGTGTAGTTTGGCAGACTTTTCAAATTTATCATAAAGGAGCTACTATGCCATTATGAATGTTAGTGAACCCCAAATTTTATTCTTAAATATTTAAAAAAATTGTATTTTTTTTTTTTGTGTTATAAGTATGTATGAAAAAGGGGGGTGGGTGTAAAGTGGCGATAAAAAAAAGCTTTTTAAAGTAATATACATTTAGGCATTCTGAATTCTCATGAAAATATAATTCAATATTTTATATCTGATTCACTTCATAGAGAGAAAATGAGCGTAGTACAAAATCATGAAGGATATTGTATTTTAGGTTTTATAAAGCAGTTATCAAATAATTGTTTTAAAATTTCAGTGATAGGATTTATATGAATGAGTACATTTTATATTTTTGTAATTTCTTTTTTTTGGGGTTAAATTTTTTTTTACAGATATAGATTGTAAATTATGCTTTTCCCAAAACCATTTGAGCTTTTTGTTTTATTGCAACAATCACCAACATCAATAACTCAAAATTGTCAACCCATTTCATAGGGTTTTAAAGCGTTGAATTGGCTTTCATGAGCTTTGTTTCATATAATGGCACCAATGGGTTGTGATAGTATGCAAGTACCTCCATTTGTAGCAATAACATACCTTTAATCCTTTCATTTTGAGCATTCTTGTGGAATAGTGTAAAATTGAAAGTTGTATTTAGATGGTTTAAATAATCAAGATAGCTATGTACATTGGATCTTTTTCAGTGGATTTTAGATCAAATTGATCCTTTAAACTTGTTAAGTAGGTTATGTAGAGTTTCAAGTATTTATAAGAAATATCATTTTTCAGTGGTTTTCCTGAAGAAGCGAATCATGATTTTACATTTTGGGTTTAAGTTCTTCACATTGTGAATGCAATAACTCTAGTGTAGCTTCCGAGAATAATGTTAATAATCAATCAACATACTTACTTGAATCTAAGCCAGACTTTTTTCCAACATTACATCTGCTGAAAATTGGGTGCGTCTTAGAATTGAAGGGGAGAGGGGATTTGGGGGTTGTGCATAGAGCAGGGCCTTTTGATCTGTTTTCTGCGGGCCAATACTATTCTTTTCAAACGGGCGCTTGTATATGTTGTTTTTCCCTGGGGCCCAATATTATTACTAAACCGGCATATAATGCGCCCTTTTAAACCAAAAATCATTTAAAAACAAAGGGTGCTTTTCCGGTATAAAAATAGCTTTAAAAAAATTTCAAAAAGAAACAACATAAAAATTCACTTTTACACATATCGAAATACTGTTTATTTAAAAGAAATGATATACCTTATGAACTAAAAGAGATCTAGTTCTAAAAATATATTACTATTTCTAAAGTCTGGCATTTCTCGAATTAATGACTTCAAAATATAAGAACGTTGTATATAAAATTTCAGATTTTTTCTTAAAAAGCGGGGTGCGCGTTATATTGCGAACATACCTGAAAATTAAAAAATGCAGCTTGAAAGTATGGGTGCGTGTTATACACCAGTGAGCATTATACTGGATTTTACGGTAGTTATTTTAATCGGGCCATAACATGAGGATAAATGGGGAATGCTTTAAGACCAGGGCAGCGTTGGAAATTTAAAATGTGGAGAATTGATCAAAATATTATAGCTCCTATTTTGCTTTTTTCAATGATTTTTTTTTATTTTTGTCACTAATTTTTTCTAAATTTGATGCATTTAAGAATCGCTCTTTCTCAATTTCTGCATCTCAGTAAACGATTTACAAATTTCATAGGATGCCTTTGTTACCGCTGTGACATTACCACCAATGAAAACTTTTGTGCTGTTATAAAAATTATTCAAGACAGCCTATATATCACCTCTTGAGAAAGATCTTTGAGGAAAGGGTCATTGAATGTGATTCCTGTTTACTGGTATTTTTTAAATACAACACTAGTGATAAATCAAACAATTACTGAATCATGCTTATTTTTTCACTTCAAAATAGTCAACTTCCCAATCATATTGAAACAATTTTATTTCCTTCAAAAATTTTTCGCTTGTAAGATAGGAAAGATAGTTAAAAATTACTTCACTCATAAAATGGTTGCTACTGAACTGTTGTCTATTATCACTAATCAGAAAAAAAAAATATCAATTTGCATCCATACCACATTGACTGCAAATATAGCAAAACTGGTATACAGTCGAACCTCTGTATAACAAAGTCGCTAAATCCCGGAAAAAAGTTCGTTATATGGAAAATATTCGTTATATAGAGGTTAATATTTTAACATACTTTATAAACCTCTTAAGACAAATTTTAAATTCATACACTACAGTCAACCCTCCTATAACGCGGTGAGTGCGTACCGTGTTATATGGAAATCGCGCTGTAAGAAACTTGGATTTAACCGTACAAACAAGGCTAATTGGTAGCGCGTTCTATGGAAACTGTTGTATGTCATGGCTAAATTCTAAGCATAGTTTGACAAGTTGTTAATAACTTACATGACATCCCAATATTGTCAGTAATCCAGGACTATAGTATTACTTGGGAAAGGCAGTGTTTAGCGTTTTCAAATGTGCCCCCATTAATGAAGTAAACAAATCCAAAAACGAGTGGAGTTGAGAAATGGCTTTTGCTGATGGCAGCTGTGCTCCCGGCCATTAAGCGCACATCACGGTTCTATCTGGCCACTCAGGAGTTTTCTTAATAGTTTGTATCGCTTGTTGTGGAAGTAATGCAATATGCTAATTGCATTAATGTATAAATAAAGATCGCTACTGTTGTGTAGTCAGTAGCAGTTGGGTTTTTCTCAGCAAGTGGCTGACTCCATACTGTACTCAAATGTTTTTGAGCGAGGTGCTCAGAATGTATTGAACTGTTTCTTATTTTTAGAATGTCATTGTAAAGATTTCATCCTTTTTGCATCGTCTTTAATAAAAATCATGTTGTTTAAGAAATTCTCGTCTTTCATGAAAAAGAGTCCTCCACATCCGTTATTTAATTTTTAAGATCCACTGTTCATAGCTCTGCTGGTTAGTAAGTTTTTCACACTTTAATGTTAGAAGTGTAGATCTTCAGATAGGATAACAGAAACCGTTTACCACTTTGTATGGAAACTGCGCTATAAGAAACTCGGAATTAGTACAAATCACATCATTCGAACCGCATTATATGGAGACCAATAAAAACCTTTTTGACGCGATTCCTTAATCATTCTGTTTTGTCTACACCATGCCTCAGTGCGCGCTCTGCTTTTAATTTATTCCTCGATCAGTGTAATCACTACTTTTTTTAATTTCATTTCATAATAAAACTAGATTTCGAAGGGAGATGCGGTGTCTAGATTTTAACATAAAATAAATACAATAGAAAGTAATATTAATGTATTACACTTCCAGATATAAATTATTTACACTATTTTAAGCGTTCATTACACAAAATTTGTAACAATGTGTTTTGCTGAGTAGAGATCCCACGGGAAAAAAACAAACCAAAACAAAAAACTAACACTAATATACGTTATCCTCATGGTAACCACATTATCGCATGATACAAATATCAAAGTAAACCATATTGTAATATTATCGCCTATCTTGGCGAACATAAACAACGATTTGGCTCCTAGTCCTACTGTATAAAATTAGCATCCCAGATGGAGTTATGCAGTTTAAAAATTAGACCGACGATATCCAGTTAAAACCATTCATTGGATGCAAGGAAAGAACTGATGGGACGTTGTTGAACGTAAATCGCGCTGTAAGAGTACCGTGTTATAGGAGGGCTGTCGCAATTTCAGCTCTGCGTTATATGGAAACTGCGTTCTGAGGGTACCACGTTATAGGAGGGTTGACTGTATATATTAAAAAAAGTAATAATTCACACCTTTCTTTAAATTAATATATGTTTATTTTATATATCTTACCCATCAAAAGAAAGACTGCAAGGAAAACAAGAAAAAAGATGTTGAAAAATTCACTGTATTTTCAATATTAAGAAAATAATTTTATACTCAAATTAATGAATTTCAGGGGCATTTTATAATTTAAAGCATTCAAATATTAAACATACATTATTTTATAATTAGGCATGGGCACACAGGGCAACTCCTGAGGGGGAAAGAGGATATGAAAGATGTTTACAGTGAACTGGGCAATGGGGGTTAAAGATTGCAATATCTAGAACTCCTTTGCTCTCTGCGAGTTAGGGTCTAATAAAACCAGTTCAGGATTTATGACCACCATAAAATGTGTTAAAAAGAGAAAAACTTGATAATAACACTTTAAAAAAAAAGGGATAAGAAAAAGTTCATTATATAGAAAATGCACTTCGCTATAGGGAGGTTATTTTACGAAGAAAATTGTGAAATGTTCAAGGTTCCAGGAGAAGGTTCGCTATTTAGAAAAATTTCACAATGTAGAGGTTCGACTCTATTTGAGTTTTGAACAAAGAATCTCATGAATGAATTTCTCGGAGCATGACCGGACGGGTCACTTAAAAAGTCATGGTGAGCCGCAGGTTGAGCTGAATTAGAGCAATTATGTGTTCATGTATGTAGTTAAAAGTTTGTAATAGTAAAATATCTAATTCACTTCTTATTAGTTCTCATTTTATTTTTTTCATAAAATTGGATATCTGTAAATCATTTTGTGCTGTTTTTAATTTTTTATAAAAATTTGTTGGGAATTAGGGGTGAGGCTTAAAATCAATGGCGGTGTAGATTTGAATACGAGTTATAAATATTTACAAGTGAATATATATTTATGAGTTATAAATATTTACGATTATGAGTGTTAATAAATGTTTACTTAATATTCAGTATGTTATGTAAAGCAATAACTCCTTGTTTGTGATGTCTAAACTCTGTTCGGGCAATGCAAATGCTCCAATTTTGGAATGCTCAAGCTGAGTTTGGGCAAGCGAAAAATTGGCCTTTCAATCCCATGAAGCATGAACTCAGTTTGTGTAATACATAATATGTAATTTACCATTTTTCCAATACATGGTGATACTTTCCCATGAACATTTTGGTAGTTTAGCCTTGTTTGTCGGATTTTTGTAATTTTACAGTTTGTATTTATGTTACGGGCAAAGTATGATATCCGGCATTCTATAGAATGCCTAAAACTAGCTGGCAATGTATGAAATGATTTTTATTTCATACATTGCCTAGGCATTCTATAGAATGCCAAATGAGAAATCGGTAAAGTATGAAATAAAGCAATTAGCTGAGTCGGTGGGGGGAGGAGAGCGAGAGGAATGAACTTGTGTGTACGTGCGACCCTTTGATTGACAGGGAAGAAAGAATCTCATGATTTTATCCCTGAAGGTCACCACCTATATGTCGCAGGGAAACTATGAAATTAAGGTTTTCGTCAAATCCATACAGGAGATGATCAATTCACGAAAGATGTTAAAATAAATTCTCTTTGTCTTTTCCCTGTTGTAAGTAAGTGAATTAGTTAAATCCCCAAACTGTTTAAGGGAAATGAAAAAAATATGCCACTTTTTTGCTGCTAGGGGACTAATATTTGGGGGATCCTAATCACTTTTGTTATGGTTAGGATCTGCTGGGACACATCCCCCGGTGTATTCCCACCCCCTCTACAGCCTTTTGGCCAATATCTCAACACCTGAGCCTCACAGTCTATTTGAACCTGGCTCATTCGATCCCTCTCTAACTGCTCTTCCAGTTATTATAATTTCATGCTCATACGGCTATTCCATACATAGTTTTTGTTTTAAACTTCTAAAATTTATTTAAACCCACAATATCGGGGTTTCCGTTTATCTGGATTGATTTTTGAACCAAACGCCCCCTTTGTTGAGACCCACCCAGTCATATTTTGACTCCCATTGTGTAGGATGGGGGGGGCTTACACTAAATATAATGTTCCCATGTTAAACCGGGGGTTGTTTCACCTCCCCTAAGGAATTGTTTGGTACTTGTTTTTTGGAGTCCCTTTTTTGGGGGCCCGGCCTTGGGGAATTGGCCTCCTGTGGTGTCCCCCCCAAGGGGTTTCCCCATTAATAATTTAAATTATCCTATGCTACCTTGGATGCACTGGCTGTTTAACTCCCTATGAGTTTAAAATATGTTTTATCCCAATCCCCCCATTTTTTTTCCCCTTTCACTTTTTTAAAACAGTTTTTTTTAAACCCCCCATGTCGTATTTTTGCCCTGGGTTGGGGGGTAAAAGGATTGACTATTTCCCCTTCCCCCGGGGCAGCATTTAGCCAATATTTTAAAAATACGCTCTTCAATGTAAAAAATTATAGTGATTTTATTACAACCTGAACTGTTTCAGTGAAATGATGAAAATAGCTGGTGGTTGCATTCAAAATGCTGTCAGGGGGCTTTGGGAGGTGGGTCCTGCCTTTCAATTAACAAACCCCAACTAGGGGAATTAAATTTTTAAAAGTTTAAAAATAAAAGGGGGGGGGGAAAAAGGGGGCTATTGAGAAAAAATTACTTTTTAAAAACTATAGGAAGTAACCGGGTGGTAAGGAAATATATTGATAAGGGGGAAACCCCTTAAAAATTTTCAACAACCTAAGATTAACATGGGGATTTTTAGTGTTTAACCCTTTCCCCATGCCTCACAATGGGGTAAAGTATATGACTGGATGGGCCCCCGGGAGGGAAACTTGGAAAATTCAAGGGGAGAAAAAATACAGGGGGATTTAAAAAAATTTTTAAAAGTTTTACCGAAAAAAAACATTGTAAAGCCCTATCATAATTATAATAACGGGAAAGGGAAAGGGTCATGACCGGTTTTTACCCGGGGGCTGGCACTCTAAAAATGATCAAAGATGGTTTGTTTTTTTTTATTTAGTTATATTTTTTTCATTATTACCTTTCTAATGATACATCATTTTTGCATGGGAAAAAATTAAAAGTTGCAAAAACTTCAATTGAAAAATATAAAAAAAACACACCCCCTTTTTAGATTAAAAAAAGAAAAAAAAAAAAGTAAAAATGAAATAATAAAAAAAAAAAACTTTTATAAAAAAGGGGATATTTTTTTAAATTTACAAAGTAATTTGTATTTTTTTTAGAAATGTGTGCATGAAAAATTTTCAAAGGCTTTTTAAAAAAAATTTTTTTTTTATTTCATTCTTATTCATCATATGTTTTCCATAAAAATATATTTCAATATTATGTGGGAAAAAACTTAAAAGTGCTATTGTAGAAAATTTTTTTTTAAAATTTTCCCTTAATTTTTTTATCAATTTTAAAAAATATTTTAAAGGGGTCGTTTTTAAAATACATGATTTGAAATAATTTGAAAATTGTTATTCTTCTTAAAAAAAAAAAATGGTTTATCTCAGTTTGGTTTTTTTTCAAAATCTTTCCTTCCCTAAAAATTTTTCACTTCACTTTTTTCTCTGTGTTTTATGTATAATGCATGTAACAAAATTGATTCAGTTTGTGCTGTAAACTTAATTTTCTATTTTTTTTAAAAAAAATTTTAAAGTGGAGATTTTGGTATTTTTTGGGAAATTTTTGATATATCTACATTTTATTTTTTTTTGTAACATTAATTGTTATTGTAAAAAACGATTCATAAATTTGTTTAAGATACTTAGGAAAATTCAAAATATTTCAGGTCAAATAATTAGTAAATACAAAAGGAGTATTATTTTTTAAAATGTTAATTTTTTCTTTAATTTTTCTGTTGTGTGAATAATTTACACAAAATTTCATCTAATTATTTTCTTGAATAAAAACATTATATTTGCTAAAATAAAATTTTAAATACATAAATAAAAATATTCAAAAAAATCCCAAGTCCCCTTAATAAGAAAAGACAATAATCTTGAGCAACTTTCATTTTTCTTTATTTTTTGAAAATTTTTTTTAAAAACCCCTTATTTTTTTTCTATATAACATTTGTATTTTTGGAATGCCCCATTTATAAAATACCTATTAGGACCTTTTTCATACTTTGCCTAAATAGCATTTGGGGTTCTATGGAATGTCTGGGGGTTCTTAAACCCGGAAAAATATGTAATAATTCCTATTTCATACTTTGCCCAAAAAAGTCAGGCATTCTTTTTAGAATGCCCCATTGCCGTATCTGAAAAAACACAAAATTCATGAAGGCTGATATAAATAATAATGTTGTGTATTAGTTTGTTATGTTAATCTTGAGAATTATGTCATTTGTGATTTATTTTGGCATAATTTGAGTAAAAATTACTCGTAATCTGTTAACATTGCCCTATGTATGTGAAAATATTGAATATAGTTTTAGTTCCGCTTAAAAAAAATGTTTTTTAAATGTTAAAAAAAAAATTCTGCTTCTAACATTTTAAGGATAATAACAAACAAAATTAAAAAGAAGAAAAAAAATATTTTTGACACTTTTTTTCTCAAATATATTCCACAGGCAAGGGTTTTTTTAAGTGCAGACATTCTAGGTTTGATTAAGGGCAGAAAGCTTAAATTTTTTTTGTTTCTCTATGTGTTATATTCAAATGAAATTTTTTAAAAGAAAGTTTTGATTGTAAACAATACAAAGGAGTTTTTTTAAACTGTGGCTATGAATGTTTTACAAATTATTTATTTTTAAGAAGATATTGTTAAAACTTAATTTAAGAAAAGTGGTATAAAGTCATACCAATACAGAAATTATTATCATTGTTTTTGCTCAAATTATTAAGGATGAGTGCATATTGCTATATGTATACATTTAACTGGTTAAAGTGTAAATGGCAAAGTTAATTTTTTTGGCGATCAGAATCAGTCATCAAACTACTTGTATGTAGCGATTGGTGTTCCAAGAGTAATGAAGCAATACCTAAGTCGCAAAGAGCCGAATTTACTCTGGCATCAAGATAAACATTGCCAAATAAATCCAAGGGACCACCTATTCTACACTTTATCGATTAACTTTCTGGAAATTTATAATATAAAAAACTTATTTATTTAGAACAATTTTTGCTGAGATTTTACATTTATTTAGAACAATTTTTGCTGAGATTTTACATTATATTCCACCTCTTCCATCAAGGAATAGCCTTCAAATTCCCTTTTCATTAGTTTAGTAGCAATGATCGAAGATTATTTAATGTAATTTTTTGGTTGAAAAAGATACAACTTTCTTCAAATAGAATGCTTGTAAAATTAGCTGTAAAATAGCTTTTTGAACTGAATCAACTGAATATGAAATGGCTGGGAAAGAAATTTTGGTGCTTATATTTTTTTACAACCATAGTGGCAGAAGCAGTGGCGTAACGGGGTCTATTAGGCCCCCTCTCCTTGTAAAGTTAGGTTTGTGGCACCAAAGGATTGCAAAACCATATCATAGGCTTTGGGCCCCAAGAATCCTTTGCCTCCCCCCCCATGATGCGGGAGCGTACGTTATGCAACTGGGCAGAAGCTTATGGTTACCAATTCAGTGTACATGACACATGCGAAATTGAGGTTACCAACTTGCTGAGTTGTCTTGAATGTTAGCATTGTTGCGATAGTGCGTAAGTACTGAAATTTTTATCAAACTCAAACAAAAGTAAAATATTGAAAAACATTTAAAAAAAAATGAAAAGGTTATTTGTGATGGGTGTTTTTGATTAGATATGTAAGTAAAGAATTTAATAAATATAGGAGGAAAAGTTTTGAGTGGCTTTGTTGTATAACAGCATTGAATCAAGGATAAATTTGTGCCCAAATTGGTGAAAATCAGTTATAAACAAAGAGGAAAATTAAGAGAAAATTTTATAATCATATGAATATGATGTTACGGCTTAAGTGTAGGTTAGGATGGGCCCTTTGGATTTGGCGACTTTTATCTAGATGTCATAGATAAGCTTGACTATTGAATCCTGTGACCAAAAAAGAAATTTACATCCCTCTAATCTTCTCTTTAACCCAACGATACTCAACCTGCGGTCCTCCGAGCCTTTATAAGTGGCCCGGTCATGGCCTGTTGCTCTGAGAAATTCACTTATTTAAAAACATAGTATTAAATATTTGATGGTAATTTTTGTTAAGAATTCAAATATATCAGTTTTGCTTTTAGCTGTCGGTGTCGTACAGGAATAATTGATATTCCTCTTTTCTATTTGGAACGGTTACGGTTAGTGATAACAGACCATAGTGGAGTAACGAAAATTTTATGGGTGGAATTAATCTTTCGCTATCTTTCATAACTTGCAAGCAAAAGTTATTCGAAGAAAATATATCGTTTCAAGATGATTGGGAGGTTGATTTTTTTGTAGTGAAAAACAAACATGGAACACTTAATTGTTTGATTTGTCACAAAAGTGACAAAAAGTGTAAGTTGATTTCTCAAAACCTGTTCTTTATGGATCTGATTTAAGTTTGTAGGATTTATAATTCAGAAACAGGAATTTTTTCAATGTATAATGCTTAGATAAATAAATTCCAGAGATCTCATAATGAGTGAGTAAGTGAGTCAATTGCTTTTCTCTTACATGTATATGGATAGTCACTTTAAAAAGTACTTATTTCAAATATACATAACATACTTACTATTCTTTTATATCAATGATGGTTTTAAAATTTATTCTATCACATCTTTTTTGTACTGTTCAACAGAACTTAAGATTATTTTCACTTATTGTTACAGATTATTACTGAAGGAATATCATTACAAGACATATATATATATAAATTTATTGATCCAAACCTCAGAAATTCGGTTGCGAAGTTTCAACAAAGGTATGTTCATTTTTTCAGTTTGTACTCAATTTACTGAAATTCTTGAAATTATTCCTTTTTATAAGACATTATTTATTTTTTTCTTTAACCTTTTACACGCTGCACTATGATTGAAAGGTAACATAAACTAAATTTTGGTAAAAATCAAATTAAAATTAAAATATAAAATCTATAAAAAAAAAATTTTGAAAAAAAAATTTTAAAAGATTTTTAGCATGTTTTAAAAGTGAACATTGGCAGGTACCATTTAGTTTTTTAACTTGTTTTTTAAAGGTATGACCAATGACATTTTAATTCAAAAAATCAATTATTATATACATTTTCAAGAAGTAGTATCTAAACCAGAAGTGGCACTAAACATTTCCCCACAGGGTTTCATCCTTCTCCGTTGTAGGGGGTGGGAGGGGAGTGATACCTACAAACTATTGAAATGAGTCTTGAAAATCTAAAAATTAAAATGTGGGAAAAGCGAACGAGAAAAATTTATCATTTTTTCCCTGCAGAATTTTTTAAATGTACTTCGATATAAGAGAGGGGGGACAGGTTCCCCAATGAGTGCCCCCTGCTGGCACGACTTCTGAAGTCAACTTTTAAATGTAATTCCAAAATAAAACAGATAAAGCTGAAAATATTTTATAGACAGGAATTTATACATTTACATAAAATTGCAATCACTTATTATAAATACACTCAATAAAGGAAAACATCAGTAGGACAAAGAAATAAATAACCTTAATATCAAAATCCGAATGAATGAATTATTTCTTTTTTATTTTTAAATTTTTCTGTTATTTTCTGTCCAAGCATCTTTTTTTCCAGGTAAATTTTGTCTTTCTATCTTTTTGCTAAAGTTTTTACATTTTATAGTTATGGAAATTGTGGACATAATCAACCCTGTATTACTGGACACTAAAAGATAAGGCATTACATCTCTGAATCATGGATTTGCAGATGCCAAATCTTTACCAAAATATTGGCTTCCTTTATATTAGCAAATGATTATTCTAATGAGGTAATATTTCATTTAGATTTGTCTTTTTTCAGGTTGATCTTTTCTGCATTACAGCATTTATAATTTGAATTATATAATGCCTTTTACTTGATGAGTTATGTTAATCATTAAACTAGAATGAAATAAAATTCCCATGCTAAATTTTGAAATTGAAGCTAAATTGTATTATACAAATTAATATATTTCGTAAATATGAATCATGTTAACTATTTGAATTTTTTATCTTTTAAAAATTTCTCATAGAGAAGAAAGTTTACCAATTATCAAAATATTTTAAGAAAATGTTCTTAAAGAATTATAATTTAATAATTATAAAGTTCATAATTATTAAACAGTTTTTATTTTTTGAAAATTTGATTTACTATGTAGAACTTTTAATTTTTTAATAATTAAAATAATATAAACATAATTTTACTTACACCTTTCCTGTCATTGAGCATTATTTTTTCAAAGTTTCCTTATAATGCTTCATTATTTGATCCATAATTATCAAGGTTGGGAAAAACAACAACTCCTAAATGAGTTTATTGCTTATCAGTTCAGTATTATAATTATATTGTAATTTTTAATTATATAATATTAATTTATATTAAGTAATGATTTTTATAGTTTTTTATTTTTATAATTAATAATTTTATTGTGTAATAATACTAAGCTAAGTAAGTGTCATTTACTTATTATATTACATCTTTAACCCTCCAAATTCATATGACAGGAGAAATTTGATTACTTGAAATTTATTATTGTGATCTTATTTAGTGTGACTCACTCTGTGATTTCACTAAAGCACACTTTCTTGTCTTCGTTCTCTCGCTATGGGCTTTCTTGAAGTCACTTCTAGGCATCAAATATATGTCTTTTTGTTTCTTCGAGAGTATTCTCATTATCGAGAGTATTCTCATTCAACCTGTTCTTTATTAGCTCGGGGAGTGGGTGCACAGAAACAAACAGTCTCTCTCAGACATCAGCTCTGGTAATAAGAGATTCTCTTGAAGCACTTTGGTTGTTTCATAGAGAATGTTCTCATTACGTACAAAAATTTGTCACAGAATTTTTTCACCTATCTTAGGTAGGTAGGTACTGTGAAATATAAAGGGTATATTTGTGTTGTGATTCTAATTTTAAGTTTTATGGTAGGCCAATCTAGCATTTAGTGCAATAGCTAGTTGACCCATGGGCAAGGCAGAGTAAACTCGTAACCTTTACCCAATTTCCAAAAATTAGTTTAATATCGAGGCATCCTTTGGATGCCGTATCAGATATTAAGCTGATAAGAACAGATACTACACTTTGATCTTAGCCGATAGGCCGAGAAGCGATAACCTGAAGATGTGCCCTGTTCAAAATACAGAAAATAATATACCTAACATAAACAAGTCAAAATATATCACTAATATAATGCACAGACCCAACTACGAAACTCAAAACAAATTTTGGAAAATTTTTTTAAAATTTCAACGCCCTTTCCCCGAATCAGTCGAAAAATACACCCCTCCGAAGTTTCCGCACCCCCAAAAAAGCCACCAAAGTTTTCACCTTCCCCTGAAGTTTTCAACCTCTTAAGTGCAAAAATATTGTACAGAATCCATATATACAAAAGCAATATGTTCCGATTTTGTGGTTTAAATGCTCTCCTTCCTTCTCCCAGCGGTATCCTAAACGAAACAGCCCTGACCACAAGACACACAAAAAAATCTGAGATAGCATCAATCCCCCAAAATTATTATAAAAATGCACCTCTCCCCCAAAGATTCTGCCTCCCAAAAAAGCCACCTAAGTTTTCACCTCCTCTTGAAGTTTTAACCCCATAAGTGCGAAAATATTGTACAGATTTCATATATTCAAAAGCAGTGTGTTTCGATCTCATAGCTTAAATGCTGTCCTTCGTTCTCCCACTGGTCAACTAAACGAAACAACCCGACTACAAGACACAAAACAAATTAAAAAAGAATAAAATATTATTGATCCCTTACAAAGTTGTTAGAAAGGTACACTCCACCCCCAAAAAGCCACCAAAGTTTTTACCGCCCTTGAAATTTTAACCCTGTAAGTGCTAAATAAAAGTTACACAATTTGCTACCCAGTGACGTGTTTCTCATCAACATGAGTGTTGAAAATGCATTATTTATTTATTTTTATTTTTAATTACATGCTACAGATTTAATTTTCAGATGGCAACATTAGTAATAAAATTGTATTTTCTTTTCAATTACTATTTAGTACTTTGCGAATGGCAACACCAGTGTTCTGATCGATTGTTTATGTTTAGAATAACTGCTAGAATAAAGTTTGTTTTTTGATCGGTGATCTTCGAAAATATTTATCTCTTTTATTTCAAATTGCTAGCCACCGTTGCTCGAGTTTTAATTAAAACTACTTTGATTTTAGAAGTGTGGAAAAGGTGATTTGGTGTCCTTTAGTATTTTTGAAAGCTAGTAAGATTAGTTTAGATTTTCTTTTGGAAGTTTTAACAACGAATATATGGTCTGTGGGAGAAAAAAGAAAAGACACAAGTAAGTAAACTTTTCTCTGAAATAAGTAAATCCTTCGCAAAAAGTGTCAAGGTCATTTTACTGCATTCCAAAGCTTTTGGAATAGTTTTACTTATAACAGGGGCAATTAAAGGAATAATATTTTGGAAAGACGTGCACATGTCTGGGGCATTCAACAAACTGGTTAAGCAAGACATATTATATATGCCAGTGGCAGTTACAGGGTTTAAACCCCAAAGTTTTTACCCCCCAATATTTTTTTAAAATAAATACTGTAAAATTCAGCGTATAACATGCACTTTTATTAACATCGAAATTTATGGGTGCGTATTATATGCTGGGTATGAAAATGAGAGCTTTAAAAATAAAAAATACTGATGAGCATAGAAAAAATTCATATATTAAAATACTTATATCTAAAAGAAATGACAATGCTTGTGAACTCAAAGGGTTGTAGTTCTAGAAGTATTATTTATTTCTAAGGCTTGGAGTAATACTCGAATAAATGACTTCAAAGAACGAAAGTATTGCACTCATACATGTCAGGTTTCTTTGTCAAAAAGAGGGTGCTATACAGCGAATGTACTGAAAAATTAAAAATTGCAGCTTGCATAAGTGTACGTTATTGACTGGATTTTACAGTAAGTAAAATGTACAAAGCTCTTTTTAACAGGGATGTCTTAATATGCAGATGGTTATCAAAATAACCAAAAATTCTGTGAATAAAAGTGACATTTTTGAATGTGTTTTGCAATGATTAAATTATAAAAATAGCTAACAGTTTTTTTATTAATACAAGTTCATATACTCTGGTAGCATGTGGTATCTTTAAAGTTCTATAAGTCTTGGGAAATTTTCATAAGCTAAATATGTTGGACCTCTCGAATGTTCAAAGAGGCCAAATTCTTGGTGAATCAAAATAGTAGACAGGAAGATAAGTGTTTAGCGAAAGACCAATGAGTATCGAAGCGGATTTTGTAAGGTCTAAAAAGTGAACAACTGCAGCAGAAGTGATCACCGAAGTCTTTATTATCCATTGTCAATGACTAAAGTTAAAAGCACCTACATAAACAGAACATTTACAACAGAGCAGCAATTCCCAATCCACTCTTAACAGATGCTATTACCTAATGTCGTCTACAGTGTTGTCGCATTCTCAAAATCTGGTTGATTGATAAATGGATGAAAGTAATATGGTCTGATGAATAAGTCTTTCACAATCGTCCGCACAACAGGACTGGTGCACATTTAGAGGACACTTACTCAAACATATGATTGTGATTGTCTCCTTTCATCTGCCAAGCGGGAGGTTGATGTGTCATGATATGGGCAGCCGCGTTGTGGTGTCCAGCTGGACCAATTGCAACCCTGAAAGCTGGTCGCTGGGGAGAAGTGAAGGGAAATTTTAGTTGATCAGGTCCATCCTATGATGCAAACTTTGTTTCCTGCAGGAGATTGAATTTTCCTGGATATTAATGCATCTATTTATGCAGTGGGATTTGTTCGATTATGGTTTGATGAACACAAGGATGAAGTTAAACATCTACTTTGATCTGCACATTCACCCAACCTCAATTTTATTGAATCATTATTGTCTATTTTAGAGCATTTAATATGGAATAGATATCCTCCACCGGCATCTTTCCCGTAATTTTAACAATATCTCAATGAAGAGAGGCACAATATTCCTCTAAATATTATTCAGCACCTGCATGAATCAATATTATATACCAAAGGCGGTCTTATAACACAGTGATCCACAACCCCAGGTCCACAGACTGGTACCGGTCTGTAGATCAAATGGTGCCGGGCCACCTAAAGAACATTAAACTATTGCCATTTTTTATTTAAAATTGTGCATTTCTCTTGGATTTGCGCAACTTTCCACAGAAATCACTTTATATTCCACATTAAATCTTATTCATTTTGGGTGTAACTATATTTTATTCTGAAGCATATTTAAATGTAACTAAATTAAAATTATTAAATCAAAACAGTCTAAAATATAAACAATCAACGTGTCTACCCTCAGCGGTCAGCGGAAAAATTATCAAATGTTGACTGGTCCACAGCAATAGAAAGGTTGAGGATCACTGCTATAACGATACTAATAAAGGATATTTCATAAATCTAAGGTATTTCCATTATTTTGATAACCACCTGTATGTCAGCTGTTTACATTTAAAAATTCTCTCATTGTTTTGTAAAGTCTTAATGATTTATGTGACTGCATTCAAAAATCGTTAAATATAAGAATTGGATTTTTTAATTTGTGTATTTAAATTCCAAACTGAAGGCATTTTTTTCCCCTTGTAGGGAAAGGATATAAATAGTTAATTTTGATTATTATGTTTATTCTATATTTAAAATGCTTATGATTTTTAGGAATTGGAGCACCCTACAAATAAATGGATGTTTGTTGTTGCTGCTGCTTTAAAAAATGATTATTCTGTTTACAGACTGAATGATATTGATTCTTGTTTCTTGTACAAATTAAAAAATATTATTGATTTCCAAACAATTTTGGAAAGTTTTAGATCAAAGGTATATGAAATTGATCAGCTTTAAAATAGTTGTTTAAAATTTTATAAATTTTTTTAAAGAGGTTAGTTTTATAAAAGGGCATTAATATTGTTCGTAAAATTTCGAATAGGCGTATTTGTAACATTCTCATTTTGAAATTTTTTTTAAATATCTTTCCTAAGTTAAATACTGTGTAATTTAATAAATTATTGAACTTAAGTATTTTTAATAAACTGACAGTAGTTGAAAAAAAGTATAACTCATGAAAGATATACAATTTATTGAAATGTACAATTGTTTTAAATCTCGTTAATATTTTATTTGTTCATGTATGTCTGGTTTATACATCAATATTGTTAGACTGGATTTTTGCACCTTCTGCATCTTTTCTATTAAGTGGTTAAGAGCAGGAGATAGAATCAAAGTGACGAGAGCTGAGCATTTCATATAATTCAGCATGTGATTTTAAAGAAATTTGTATCTCTTTCTTTCAACTTTGTGCCAATTTTTGTAAAAACTCATCCTTATAGGGTTTAAAGAGTAGGATTTTCATTTTATAATTCTATAAAGTTTTATACATCAGAGGCTACTATTTTAGAAAATAGCATGCACAATGCAAAAAATACTTAATATTTATTATACAATTTTCATATGCTTATGTGATTTTTAAAATTATTAGTATATTTTAAACATTTTATACTTTTCTGAAGCCCCATTCTTTTATGTATAATGTGTAAGAGATTTGAATCCTTTAATTTAAATTATACTTGTTTGATAATTGTGTGTGTTTATATTTTCAGACCTCTAGAAAAATGTAATACCCCGAGACCCCTTGAGAATTTGATTTATTTTAATATGCGTTTTTGTTTGCATGTATTTTATTTGATTATTTCGAACCATTTCTGGGTTTAGATTGTTTAGGTGTTATTTTAAACAATGACACAAGTGCTTGAGCTGTTGAAATTAGGGAATGATATTTCCTTTCAAAGTTGTCCCAATTGACGGTGATGGTTCCTGCCTTTTCAGTTCAATTTCTTATTTGTTGTGTGGTAATGTGAAATCCAGCTTCGTTGTTTGACAGGTTGTTGTTGATTATATCATCAGTAACTGGGATAGATTTAAGGTATTAACTCATGATCATCAAAGGAATAACTACCCATCTCACAAAGCTTGTAAAACTGCCAAAACCCTATGACTTACGGCTCCACTTCCGAGTTACAGGCTACCTCAGAAGTGTTTTCTTGCCGCTTCCAGAGTTTTCGTAATGGACATCTCTTTGCTGTATTTGGGGAGTATTTTAAAACAGTTAAAAACATGTTCAGTGGCAAACACTTGAGTGCCGGACACTTCGATGCCTATGTGTTTTCTTCTAATTATGAGGAATGTGAAATTTTTGAAAGCAACATTAAAGTTCCAGGAAAACAGAAGCAGATAAATCCTAAAATGCCACCCAAAAGGAATTGTTCATGAGTTGGCAGTGTAGAAATTTTGTATATCTTCTGTTTTCCTGGAACTTTAATGTTTTATATTCAGTTAATTATACATTGCATGTTTAGATGTTTGTTTTATTGTTTTTGGTTTCATTGCTGTACCAGTTAAATCGCATATGATATTGGTTTGATATTGGATAATACTTTTGTTTCATTGCTGTTCAAGTTAATTCGCGATTTGATATTCAATTATAAATTATTGAATGTTTATTTGTTTAGATGTTTGTTTTTGGTTTCATCGCTGTACCAGTTACTAAGCGTGTGACATTGGCTCGCAACATAAATTCGCGTTCGATCTTGGCTTTCATGATTAATATTGATTGTTGACTTGTGTTTGTTTCATTGCTGTTCAAGTTAGTTTGTGTTTGATATTCAATTGTAAATTATTGAATGTTTATTTGTTTAGATGTTTGTTTTAATGTTTTCGGTTTCATGAAAATCATGTTACTTTGCGTTTGATATTGGCTTTCAACATTAATTAACGTTTGATTTTGGCTTTCATCATTAATGTTGATTGTTAATGCGTGTGCTTGTTGTAATGTTTTTACTATTTTCGTATGCAATATAAGTGTTTAAATCATCAACTATTAAAACAATTTTTTTTATGAAAACATTTTGCATGCTGCTTTCAACATTAATTAATGTTTGATTTTGGCTTTCATCATTAATGTTGATTGTTAATGCGTCGGCTTGTTGTAATGTTTTTACTATTTTCGTATGCAATATAAGTGTTTAAATCATCAACTATTAAAACAATTTTTTTTATGAAAACATTTTGCATGCTGTGGAGTGACCTGTGGAACAGGGTCCTCGCCCCTCACTCTGGAAACTGTGTTTTAAATATAATAATATTTTAATGCACAGGCTAATGGTTCCACACAGATTAAATTTTTTTTTTTTACAAAAAGGCAGTTTTAAATGTTAAAAATTATAAAATAAATTACACTTTTATCAATTTTATTTTTCATGTTTAATGTTTATTTCATCGATGCACACATGAGTTAGCATTTTTTGATTCTGAAAAATATGCACTATTTCTTAAAACTGCAATAGCCCATGCAACGCAAAAAGATATTTCAAAAAAGTATATCTTGCTGAAGCTTTTTCTTATAAAAGTAGAGAAAGCCTGTGCAACGCCGGGCCATACAGTTAGTATAAGATAAATGCCCCTTTTTTTTTTTTTGAAAGTTAATTTTGAAATTTAAATGTAAAATAGTATGAAAATAAAGATTGTGTTCTAGATTTATTCAACATTTATATTCAATAAAAGTATTATGCTTAGAATTTTTTGTTGTAATTTGTATCACATACATATATTAATCTTTAAATTTTTTTCTTTCCCCTTTTAAGTTCTGAGTATGTGATTAGAAAACACTGAGAAAGTAAATATAAGACCTAAAGTGAAGCAAAGTGATACAGTTTCTGCAGAGTGGCCTACCACTATGAATTACTTATATTTAACATACAATTGTGATTGTCATGATATTGAATTTCTTGGATATGCTGTTATGGTTTTAGGCTCTGGTGTTTACAGAATCGGCAGCTCTGTTGAATTTGACTGGTGTGCTGTCAATGGGCTCAATTCATGTGATGTCACAGTCACATGATAGTGAAAACCACATGATTCCAGCCAATCAATTCAAAAACTCATGCGACGTCATAGTTGCACAACAATAACTATATAGTGTTTCCAGCTAATCAGTTCACATGCTCTGGGGTTGCCAAGTTTTGCTCTTTTGCAGAAACTTTCTCTTAAAAAGTACATATGTATACAAAATGCATTTAATTTAAAAGTATAAACATAAAATATGATTTTTTTTTAATTTAAAAAAATCTTTTTGAAGAAATTTTTTGTCTTAACATTTAAACATCTTTACCCAAATTTGAAATTTTAGCTGAGTTTTACAAATAGAACAGCAAGTACAATCAGTTTAATGTTTGTTTTGAATTCAATGGAAAACATGTGTTTGTTTTTATCATGTGACTTCATGAATTGAGCCCATTGTGTTAAAGAACTTCGTAAGGTACAATTTAATTGTACAATTTCAGTGTTTTTAATTTTTTTACAAAATGAGATCTATCTTATGCCCTATTTAAAATAGACAAATTCATGATTTGATTAAAAAGAAAACTATTGAAAAAAATGTATTTTTTAAAATTTTAAATTTCAGAATTATTTTAATAAATATGAGCAATTTATTTTATTAAAATTTTCTGTTATGTGAATTATGTCATAAAAACTTTTAAGTAAGAATTCTATGATGAGTAAAATGTTTTTCTGTTAAGTCTGTGTAGTTATTCTGTATGTAATTGCCTTTTATTATTTTTTTATGTGTCAATTAAATGTTATAATAATTTATTATTTTTTGTTAAATTAAATTTTGAACTTTTTTCTAGGATTTCAAATGTTTTGGGTGGTTGCAGAAGCCGAATGGTTCTAATCATGTACTAGTGGTTGCTGAGTTGTTAGTCTGAGTCCCATTGGCATTGAAGATGCACCATGTAGGTGGGCTGATGCATTTTAAATCTTATGCAAAAGTTAGGAG
The DNA here is from genome assembly GCA_019973955.1 of Trichonephila inaurata madagascariensis. Lineage (NCBI taxonomy): Eukaryota > Metazoa > Arthropoda > Arachnida > Araneae > Nephilidae > Trichonephila > Trichonephila inaurata. The sequence goes on along the minus strand of BMAV01025317.1, from coordinate 6,903 downwards.
GGTGGGTTGCTAGGTTGAAAATTATGAGTTCCATCACCAATGATCCTTGTGTTACTTTTAGAGTGCGACTTTCATAAAAAATTAAATCAAATACAAATGTTTTACAAAGATACATATTTCTTAAATCCAGTTGGTTGGAATAAGTATTCAGTTCTTTTGCTTTTCTTTTTAGATGAATAAACAATCAATCATGGTAAATTACAACCTTGAGACTGTCAGTACTGATTATGACAAATGTGACAGATTATATTTTCATGAAATATCATTTGAGGTAATAAGATTTTTATATGTATTTGATTCATGTTATATTAGCTTTAAATGTCAATTATGTATAATAATTCATAATGCCCCCCCCTCCAAAATTTTAAAATTTTCTACAACATTAATATGATTGAAGTTATATCAGAATAGTTTGAAGATACTGTAGTTTTTATTAATTAATAAATGTTTTGTAATTAATTGTCTAATTTTTCTATTCCCAAGAAAATATATTAACATACGAAATTATGTAAGAAAATGTTTCTGTTCAGAAAAATTTAAGTTGAATTGTACTATTCACTCAGGTAGTTATGGATATATACAATGCTGAAAATCCAGAGGGTATTAATTTTTTATGCATGGGTGGGCAGTTACCTAATAATATTGCAATGAATTTGTGGCTGCACAAGGTAATCTTTTATTTTTATATGTGTATTTAAAATTATTTAATTGAATTTCTTCATTGTGTTTATTATATGTGCGCTTAAAATATCCAAGAAAAGGATTATTTTTTTGTATCAAGTAGAAATGTTATGAGACTTTTTGATATTTTGAATATTTTAACAATTACTATACATTTAACCATTTGTTCCTACTTCTGTTAATTTTCCTTTGAGGCTTTGTTATGGATAAGGCCTTATGATCATCAAATGATCTTAATATAAGTCAGATTAAATGGGGCTAATTTAAGTAAACTATAACTTTGTTTATATGGAAATAAATAAATTACTACAACTGCTCTTGAAATGAACATGTGGTTTTTGTTTATACTAAAGCATTTGATTTGGGTTTGCAGTCTAGTTTTTAATGGATAATTAGATCTGGTAGACAAAATGTATCTTTTTTTTTCTTACTTTTTTTACAAGGTCGACTTTTACAAATGCTGACAATAAAATGTTTATAAACTTGTACTTAAACAGAAAATGACTGAAGTAAATAAAGTATATTAATACGAAATATATGAAACATATGCTGTTCGTATAGTATACAAAAAAATATTGAACAACGCGTTTATTTCAGTATTTTTATGGATTTAGGCTTAGTTACACAAAATCCTCTGGCCCTGGTGCATTAGCATCCTTCTTCCCGAATGGGTTAAGTTTTGATGATATTTTTTGTGTTAAAAGTGCGCGTTATACGCGCCGGATTTTACGGTATTTGAAATCCAAATAAAAATTTTAATATAATAAAGTTGACTCTTCTCTAATCTGTAATTTGGAAAAGAATATATATAAAGTTGACTCTTCTCTAATCAGAGATATGAATCTTATCTGTAATTTGGAAAAGAATATAGAAATATTTTGTAATACAAAATTATATTCAGAGGACTTACTTATTTTTAAAATTCTTATTTTTAAGCAGAACAAAATTTATAAGGTAAATATTAGAATATAATTATATCAAGGTTTATAAAATTGTTTTTGGTGCAAAGTGCATGATTAGTCTAAGAACAAAAATTCCCTTTCTTCTTTTAAAAGGGAGGTCAGAGAAAAAAAGTCAAATGTGAAAATTTCAATTTATGGGTATGTAGAGTTTATTACTGGGTGTATTCGTAAAGTATTTCATCATATCAATCATACTGAATTTACAAATAATTAATACTGTGTAAATCGTTCAACACGAAACTGAGGGGCCGAAAACATTTTTGTGTTCAAAGAATTTCACGTTAAAGGATATTAGGGAAAAGAATTTTCAACAAAATTAAGAGTATTTATTTACGTAAATGTATATATATTCATGTGTATAATAAACACTGATTTTTACTTATCCTGTGATGTACTCGTCACTAATTTAAAAACCATCTGATGAAAGATGAGATTTTTTTTGTGTGGCATTTGTAGGGGCGGAGGTAAAAGGAGCTATTATATTGGCTCGTGTCACAGACAATTATATTCTAAGGGTATTTCGAAGCCAAGTTAGCCTCCTTTCTACGAAACATGTGAAATGGCCTCTTTTATTTCACACTTATCTTAAATCTTGCCTGCACATGTGGCAGGTGTTTTCTGTAGTTTGTTCATTTCCAAATGGGAAATCTTTTCGTAATACACAATTTTTGCTGTGTTAAGAGAAAAAAGTGCATGAAAATACATAGTTTGCCAAGACCGATGTATTATTTTGTGTTAACTGGTATTTCGTCTTAAGGGGTTTTGCGTGAAACGTATTCCACAATATATTAACAAAATGTTTTAAAGAACGGGCATCAATATTTTCTCCTTTCCTTTTCTGGTTTGCCCGCAATTTTCATTATTGAAAGAGACTATTTAGTATTGTTATTTTTCAACAGATGGCATGGCTTGTCCATGTAAATGAAATGCTTTTCATCCAGGTTTTTCTATGTAGCGGGAACTTTTCTTTGAAATTTTTGTTCTACTGTATGCAGTGCTTGTGAATCTTATGGAAATTTTGGATTAAAAAGACGAAAATACTTTCTTGTTAGATGATGAACTACTTTCTGATACAGATACAGACACTTCTTCTAATTATTTGGATTATACCTCAGATGACTCATGCAGTGAGCTCAGCTATGATGAAGATTTGAGTTCTGCAAAAATTTTTACCGAGGTTGATGTGAAAAATCCACCTGTTCCGTGTCCTCGATTTAAATTTTCTGATATTCCCTCTGTGCATGTACAATTTGACAACACTTCTGATGTTCTACAATTTTATGAAACATTCATTGATTTTTCACTCATGAGTAAAATTGTGGAAGAGACAAATCAATATGCTAAACAGTGCATCCAATCCAGTGTTGCAAGACAATTCTCAAAGAGTAAATTTTGGGTAGATACTACTGTGGAAGAGTTGCATGTATTTTTCGCTCTCAGTATACTTCAAGGAATTGTAAAGAAACCTGGAATTGATCATTATTGGAGCAAAAGATATTCAACTAATACACCTTTTTTCTCTAAAATAATTTCTCATTGCCGATTCTGCCTTTTGCAATGCTACTTGCATTTTTCTGATAATGCAGCATTTGACCCACAAAATCACGAATGCCCAAAATTAGTAAAAGTTTGTAAATGTTGTAAAAGAGCATTAAAAGTGAAAAAAAAAAATCTTAATATTCTTATTCTATTAAGTATGGTACTTAATTGTATGCAATAAAAAATGTGCCTTTTTTGGAAGCATTTCTGGTAAAATAATTGACTGCTTAAAGGGTTAAAGGGACAAAATTTTGAACACTGTACTCTCTTTTTGTTTTTAAAACTAAATTTTAAACAGGCAAGACAATTTAAAAACAAGATTTATTTTTATAATTTTAACAAGACATTTTAGCTACATATTTATCTAATAAATTAGTCTAAATAATGCTATAATATCATGCAAGGATAGTGCTCAAAGTGAAGTATAAAAGTAGTAAAAAATTAATGTATAAAATATTAGTGTTTTATATATATGGAACGATATTGTGTAAAAATAAACTTAGATATTGCACATTATCTTCATAAAAAATTAAATAATATTTAAACCACAAAATTAAACTTATTTTTTATTTATATTTATTGTATAGAATATGTTAATAATTGCTCACACATAATTATTTATATTTATAAATGTGATTTATTTATATATATATATATATATATATATATATATATATATATATATATATATATATATATAATACATACGTACATACACCGGCTCATAAGTATACAGATATTATGGCTTAAAATAAGTTTATACTTTTACCTGCCAAGGATGTCCCAATCCCAATATTACTTTTTAGAAGATGTTTGGCACCGTTTTTCGCGAAGCAAATCACCAAAGTTTGGTTGAATATGCTAAGCTGGTGATTAAAAATGGTTTTAAAATTGATCATAAATGTTTATCGGTTAATCTTGACCTTTCTGAATTGTTGTTTTTCATAAAAGAAAATAATTGCTTGCATAAATAAGTAGTTCCGAACATAGTCTTTATACACGTAACAAAGAATAACATCTTGGGAAATCCATCTATTTATAAATATGTGTAAAAATCTGGAATTCCAACTTCCATACATTTGTGCTTCAGCAAAGAATCAATTGGATCTCAATCAATTCCATTTATAAATTTTCATCAACAAGTTCAATGTTGATAGATAGAGGTGAAGTAAAAAACCGAAATTGTAATTCACAGCTTTTGAAATCAGAAAATCTTCGATCGAATTCTTCTAACAATTTTATTTAGTGAGCATATTTTGTAAATTTTAATTTAGGGGATTTAATAAATAGATATATTGGCAGCTTTCAAAGTGAGACATTTTCTTTTCCTGTTTGTTTTTGCCCAAAGAAATAATTTTTGTTTAAAATTGTTAATATTATCAAATAGTGTTGTAACAAGATTATTTTTGACTTAAAGCTTAAGTTGATGAAGGTGTCTTGTGATATCAACTGAGAAGGCCAGGTCTTTTAGCCATTGTATGACTCAAAAGCCATCAAACTTCTGTATGATATGGTAGATTGATGGATTCACTTTCTATGTCTTCCAGAAATGAAGTGAATAGACGATGATTAAGTCTTATGTGCTCTGATATAATTTACGATTTTTGTGACATTTTAAAACATGTCTGATATTTAAAACTTTGGAGCACTGTATTTGTTGGTGAATAATGTAATGAAAATGTTCAAAATTATTTTTTCCGTGTTGTTTGCACGTTTCTTTTAATTTTGCAACGACTCCTTTGGTAATACTGGTCATGGTAAGTGCACCATCAGTTGCTAGATAAACCAACTTATCCAATAGTAACTTTTACTTTTTTACAACTCCCGTAATTGCATCAAAAATATGAGCTCCAGTGGTAGTATTATGCATATGAATGACTTCCAAAAGCTCTTAATTTATTTTTGAATTAACATCGCATCCGCGAATAAAAATGGCAAGCTGAGCGATATTTCTAATATCTCATCAATCGCAATCAAGTAGGCTTGAAATGTTGATATTGTTGAATGATGCTGATCTCTCGAATTCTCGGCTATTTCATCAACTCTGCTAGCTACAGTATTTCAACTTAAACTTATTTTGACTTAAACTAACACTTTAAATTTTTTTACTTGTGCTGGACATAATACTTCCGACTCTTTGATTAAGCATTCACTAATTAAATCACCTTCAATAAATGGCTTCATTATGCTTACTATTAAATGAGATAACATATAACTAACTTTTACAGCAGCTGTATTGTCTTCAGAAAATTTAGTGAATACATTTTTTTGTTTTTGAAGAGTTGATTTCAAATCCGCCAATTTTTCTTTATGAAATTTTGAAATGTATTGGTCATAATTTGTTTTATGATTTGTGTCATAATGCCTTTTAATATTATACTCCTTAGAAATGGAAATAGAGTTTTTGCAAGTCAGGCATAATATTTTACTCTTGCTTTGGACACAAAAATATTGCAGTTCCCATTTTTCTTGAAAAATGCGACGTTCATCTTCAATTGATTTTTTTACTCATTGTAATTTAAGTTTTTTATTATTAAATAATTTTTTGGATTAAATCCACTTTCATCTGCAAACGATTGAGCTAACTCTGCCCTTTATCTTGTATTTCATGACTGTATCTTACAAAGCTCTTAGCTTTCGCTGATTGGATACTTTTAAAGATGGAGAAAGAGAAATACCAGTCGCACACACGACAAATTATGATGCTATCTGTTAAGTCATAAAGATGTTAACACTGCCCTAATACTCTCCAATTCCAGAGGGGGCTTTACTGGACAGTCCCTGTGCCCACAGGAAGTGCGAGGCCATTGACTAAAAAGGGAGTCCCCTTGGTGTTAAACTTTTAGTGCAACCGCATTATATTGTGTGAGAAATGTAGTTTATTCAGTCCACTAAGAAATTGCTCTCTATTTCTTTAAAATAAGTAACAAGTAAAAATGCTGTAAATTTTAAAAAGTTAACTTTAAAAGTTTTAAAATGAAAAAAACTTTAAAAGCTCGATATTTAAATATTTTTTAAAAAGTCATGGCGGGCCGCAACCTATGTATTGGTGGGCCGCGTGTTTGACATGCCTGTTCTACATGAAGGGAATATTGTTTCATGAAGGTTCTACAGTTGCCGAAGAGTCTTGTTTGGTGAAGAATATGCTACATAATTCAAACTAGCTGCATGGCCTGGTGTTCCATGGGCTTTTTCAAGTATGTAGGTTTTTACCTTGGAAATTTCCCTTTTAATGTCAGCACTTCCTGGTGTGCATGTGTTTTTTCAATGGGTATAACTATCCCCATGTAAATGTTCTCTTTCTTTCTGGGACGCCAGCATTTCTGGGTGTGTTTGCATGCGTGATGTGAAAAATTTCTATATATATGTCATTTAAATTCTGAAATTTCTTCCACTTCTTTTCTTTGTCAGACAGGTTTCTTTTCCCTCCGCTTAGCCCTGTGTTGCACAGGCTTTTCAATTATGAAACTCCCGGATAAAATCCTTTTTTATCATTCTAATTTCTATTTCTGATTGATAATTTACAAAGCTAATCCAGTTTTATTCACAAGAATGTACGAGTTTATTATTAAATAATTAATTTAGTTAAATAATTAAAAAGCAATGCAACTTTAATTTAAAAAAAATAATTTATATCCATTTTTGTTAAATAATGAATCAAAAAATTATTACTTGCTATTGAACGACTGCTTATTTTGGGATGCTTGTTTTAAAAATTTTG
>BMAV01025316.1:0-20036 GCA_019973955.1 Trichonephila inaurata madagascariensis | reverse complement strand
GCAAAAGAAGTTGAGCATTAGTATCAGTCAGCTCTGAATGTTTGGAAAATGATTAAAATATATATTATTTTCTACTTTCTACTATCATTATCTCATTAATTCTAAAGTATATTTATTACTGGGATATACGTTTTATACTGGTTTATGAAAAAATATAAATTATGTGTTTTAAAATGAAAATTTTGTATGTTCAGTTTAAATTAATGTTAGTCTCATTTGTATGCAACACATTTAATAATTTTATTTGTATAACACAAAAAACATCTTGCACTTTATAAATATGTATCATAATGACTTAATTTTGTTCTCATAATTAAATACACGTGTTAAAATTTGGGGTGTTCTCTACACCCCGCGAGTAACGACGGTAGCAAAAACCGGTGCGAGTGACCGTGAGTTAACTATTTTTCACTAAGAATTTTTTCAAGAGAAAATTCAGTTTTTTCAATTTTGTCAGTTTTGTTAAATTACAAAAGAGTAATATTTTAATATATATCACAAGGAATATAAATTTTCTTACTTATAAAATACTTATTTGTATTTACAATAATAGAATTTTAACCATTTGAAATTAATGACATTTATCTTACTTGGGGTCGTTTTCTTATTTGAAGCTGTAAACAAAAACGTATATAATTAGAATAAAATGGGATTTAATATTTAAAAATATAAGTATATTTCACAAAAATAAGTTCATCTAACATAATACTTATAAATATATAACATATTATGCATAACTTATTTTTATAATTTATCTTCAATGATATATTAGTACTACAAATAAAACTACAGTACAAAATATTTTAAGATGTTTATCCACTTTTTGTATTTTTCAATTTTATTCCAGCAATATAACTTTTCGAATACCTTATTTGAAAATTTTTTTTAAAGAATGTTTAGAAAATTTTCAACTAAATTCGAACAAAATATTGCTTATTTCAATAAAAGGTAGCTATAAATAAATTGTTATTTTTAAATAAATTTTTGTTTTTCAAAAATAATAATAATAATAATAATAATTTGGGTGTACTTAAAGGCATAAGTGATGATAATAATAAACGCATAATTTTGAAATAAAATATCGTAGTGAAAGTAAGAACTAATTATTTCATTCTCCATATTACTAGATACTGATACGAAAACGCTTCGTACCGTATTTTGTAGGTTTTGAATACAGTAAAATTTTTAAAATGCAAATACTACTGTAATTTTTTTTTTTTAAATTTTGGAAAGCAAAATTTAAATCAAGATATAAATGGGAATTCAAAAAAAATATATAGAACTCTACTAACACCTTTTTAAGACTTTTTCTTGTAAATATAAGGTTTTTGATAAAGCAGCCCAAAATAACTGTTAAGTGGGTACTCAATTCGAAAAAGACAAAAAATGGTCTACCAATATGGTTAACTATGACTAACCATTTGATTTAAAGAAAGAATTATTTAAGTTTTATAAAGAGAATAGAAAAAATCATTAAATCTACCAATCAATCCCGTAGTTTCGTAATGTAAAAATGGTATTCAGTTGAGTCCGAAAAATAAGGAACAATTATCCAATCCCAAAAATAATTTTTCTTTAAAATTGAATGGATATCTATACATTTGACAAATTCAAAAATATAACAATTACTTTAATTGATGACGGTCCCTAATTATGGAATTAGCATCCTCTATTAGATTTTAATGTTATTCTAATAATTATTCGGGGGTAATTAAACCTCATATTTAGATTTATATATAGTGTTATAGCTCAACTATAAAAGGCGCTGTGAAAGCATGGGTATAAACAGATGTACTGTTGTTGTTGTGGCTCTAATGCCACCTGTCTAACTTAGTCAGATCGAGACCCACGAAATTCATCGTGGAGAAGGGCTAGAAGTATTCGTCGTTGGCCTAGGCCTGTCTGAAATATTTATCGATACTTTTAAAAGTAATACATTATTTACCTGTTCCAGAATTGTATTTTCCAGAATCATCTAGAAAATAAGATATAAAAGATTTTTAGTTATAATAACTTATTAAATTTTGGACATAATTAGAAAAAAAATATTAAAACTTTTATTTTACTTTAAATAGTTCGTTGAAATATTAAAACGTATATTTAATCATCTGTATTTGGTTACGAATATTTATTATGTTTTTACTTTCTAGCTTTTGCCTGTTTAATTGCATTGAGTATAAGTAATTGTTTACTTATTTTTTGCCATATTAATTTTTTAGAAAAATATTCTAGAGACAATCAATTAATTTATTTAAAGATGATTTTGCAATTTTTTAATTGAACTGTATCACATATTACTTCCGAAACCGAATATTATAAACATGTCAATCAATTAGCTGCTTTATATTACATGAAAATTATAAAAAAATTTGAATTTGTAACAACTGAAACGTCATATGATGTCATATTATTTCCATTGTTCTGAATAGACTCATTGGTTATATAATGGAAAACGATTTATTAAGAGCATTTTAACCCTTTATCTACCGACGATACTCATAAGCACTACTCACTTTAAAATGACATATAATAACCATTTTTACGAATATTCAGACGATGTTTAGCAGCAATATTCTTCGAATTGAGTTTGAGCTCTGAGTTTGATATGTTTCTCTGGCGTATCAATTCTGGCTATACTGCGCCAAACAAGTTAAAAAATATTAAAAACGTATTATAATATTTTAAACAGTAATAAAGTATAAGGTAAAATATTATAAAAATATTAATTTTATTTTCATGAGATAAAAGCATTTAATTTTTGTGGGCATATCCCACCAATCTCAAATAAGTTTAAAACAAATCAATCGTAGTGAGTGAGTGAATGTAATATATGTTAAAACAAAACAAAACAAGTTAAGAACTAGACTAAGGTTAAAAGTTATATATGTTTTTTATAAAAGTTATGGTGTCAAATAATAAAAATCACTTCTTTACGTTTTAGAACAAGTTGGGGTTATAACACTGGTATATTCCCCCAACATTATACGAATATTTCCGACGTATTTATCCTCGGGTCGAATTCCTCCGCCTGGTTGTATTCTATCATGTCCTCGTCTGAGGAAATCCTGCCCCAGGTACTTTTTTCGTGGTTTGTGTGGTGCCATCTTTATTTCATTATATAGCATCATTCATTTTTTAAGCAGCTCGCTTTTTCTTTTCCCTTGCTCAGGTTTTTGCTTTTTGTTTAGTGATCCCTGTATTGAGGTAGAGGCAGAAGTGGCTGAAATCACCGGAGTTCGATGGAAAGCGGATATATTGGTTGTGGAAGGTGCGTCATTAGATGTAGAAATAGGGTGGTTGAGGGTCTGAGTTAGTAGCTGTTATTGAAGAGGTGGACGGCAAGAGCTGGGCTTGGGTTGAAGATGATGATATGGAAATAGGAGTGGATATTGATATATATGTTTTCGTATGGTTCAAGTAATTTTAAAGGCGGACATTTTATTTTTGTTATATTTTCATCTGTTTGAGTAGCATTATTTATGGTAGAGAGGCTGGCAGCTTGAGTTTTGCGCTGCCGAGATAACTGTGGGATCTTCACTACACCCTACGTGCTTCCGGATAAGAAATATTTTTTATTTGTTTTATCTCCTGTATTTGTTTCTCTATTTTCCATTTAGGCAAATTTTGGAATCTGATGGATGAGGTTGTGAGCAGTTTATACACTTTGCCTCTAGAACGCAATCTGTGGAATCCATGTCCAGCAGACGCAACATCTAGAGCAAGTAAGTTGACAGCGACAGAAGTGGGGAGTGTCCTAAAACCCCGGCATTTGAAACAGCGCAGATGGTTCGGTATGTAGGGACGAATCTTTTTACAGTTTAAGTAACCTGCTTTATTGTAGACGGAAGTTTAGGGGCCAGCTAAATGTTAGTATTAAATGTTTTGTAGGGAATTATTGTATTATCTTTTTATGGTAATTTGCACCTGAATCACACCTGATCAGAGAACCCATCATGATTTCCGTTTCAGGAGTGCTCAACATGTCAGGTCCAGAAATGACACCGCGGGAAGTATTAAGTGATTTGTGAGGACTTATTGTTACAGGAGACTGAAAAGATTTTTGCGGAGAAAACTCCCGCTCTGGAGAGTAGAGAAAGCTTGTTTCCACTAATAAATCAAATTCGAACGAAAAACGTGTTTTGCATCGATTTAGGTTCGCCACCCATTCCAATTAGTGCTTTGTGAATAGCAAATGGCGACTTTTTCATCATATCATTGTTTGAAGAGAAAACTAAAAATCGTGAGTTTCTGGCAATATCGTCGATGTTAAGGTTGGGGTAAATTAAGGCCTCTACCCGGCACAGCTGCATTGGATCCCATAAATACGCGTATATAAAATCCTCATCCCTGTGCCTCCACCCACCACGGAGTCCAACAAGGGAGGCAGTGTGCCTGGTCATCTGGCCAAAACCAGGCACGGTGCTACCCAGAGTACACACCCAGAATATAAATGCTGCAGTCCAGGCGTAGGGGATCCAACGGGTAAACCCGACAACTCTTATCTGCAACACTAACCCTACAGCAGTGTCTCTTCGAGGATACCGCCGAAGAGAGGTACTAATTTCAGCCGATTGACAGAGCTTTCACCTCCGCCACCCGTCTACAGTGAAGCGTGGGGCCAGCGCGAAACGCAGAGGTATCCCTAGGCCATCAATCTCCCCTCCCACGGGAGTAGCGCGTGGGCAAAGGGAACGCAGATCCCCAGAACACCATTTTCTTTCCTTACGGAATGCCGCAACGACAAACTTGGTGGGCTGGAAAACCAACGGTGTTAATCGAAAATAAATAAAGCAACATAATCAAAAATTCTAAAGAAATATACGAAAAAAGGAACTAAAATAACACAATACAAAATGTAAACCATAATATGTTAAAATAAAGCATTAGTTTTTTCAAATGGTGAAAAAAACATAATTTGAACAAAAGTTCATTTTTGTAATATAGGTCTGTGGTCTAGACGGGAAAATAAGAAAAGGGAAATTTGAATGGCAAGAAGAAGGGCCGAAAATAGAGAAGGTACCCTGGGTTCGTGAAACCCATGTTTATCAAAGACAGTGTAAACCCCAGGAAGAGGAAAAGATCACTAGGGCACCTCGGGAGCGTGGTGAAACCCGTACCTCACCCAAAGAAGGCTTCAGCCCTGAGGGAATATTCTTCGAAATCCACTCATCTAAGATATATGGTAGCACGAGAGTTCTATGATATTTTAGCGGGGAAGGGGAATAGTTTTATAGCAGAAATTGCGTTTTCACCTGACGGCGTTCTAAGCGGATTACGATGATTGACATTTTTGTTCCGGAAAAATAGTTAATATCAAAAGGTGAGCTTCTTAACTTTTTATATTAATTAAGACCTTAGAAAACTATTTGATTGCCTAGTTTAAATGAACAGTGTATATAATCAATTTTACATATGAATATCTTTAATTAACTAATTAGCTTTAACAGGTTAAATTTCCCCAAATTTTGTATTTTGTTATGAATATCCCTGAATTTTCAAAGTAGTGATATAAAAAAGAATATTGCATGAAAAAAGCTGCAGTAAATCATAATGCAGTAGATAAAGAGTTACAATTTATAAATTTTATTTAAGAAATATTAAGGATATAATTTATTTTTATAAAAAGTGTCTCAATTGTAGCAGATTTTATATCTTAAAAAAAATTCACAATATTTCTAGGACTACATTTAGGGAAAATATTTAAATAGATTTTCAAATCCAAAAGAAATGGTTTAAAAACTTTCTAAAATAACATAGAAATTAGAAAGTTTAACTATTATGGACGTCTTTTGCAAAAAATAAGCTGTTTCTTAGTTTTAAAATATTTTTAAACAATTATTTTTTGCAATTTAACCAACTTATAAGGAAATGCTTTTTAATTTAACACAATATTGCAAACTTAACAGAAATTTGTTAATTATTACAGACACGTGTCAATTTTAATTGTAACTTGGTATTTAACTGACCAGGTATTATATTTTTTTAGAAAAAAACATAGAAAAAAAAGCACACAAGAAATAAATATCTCTGACTTAAAAGTTATTAATTTCCTTTTCGAAATTATTCACCAGATTCCAATGAATGAAAATTAGGTTCATTGAATTTAGAAATACTTGAATAAATATTAAGGCCGAGAGGCAGCTTTTCACGCTCCCACACTACAGGTGCTGGTTCTATTCGCGGGCTGGACAAGTTCTAGTCATTCTTTCATCCCTACTGCAGTCGGTCGATAAATGAGTACCAAGCATGCTTGGGGACTTAAACACTGGGGTCTCGCTTCAGACTGACCCCGTGCTCGGGACATCTGCTCATATACTTTTGAGACCAATGGTCACATATACTGGGATGAGTACAGAAGGCCCTGACTCACATGGACTGTTGCACCAATGAGTTTGAGACATGAATAAATATTAATTTATAAAGATCATTAGTAATTAAAATCGTAGCTTTATAGTCACTGCTTCTCAAACTTTCAATACATGCGACATAATTTTGATCACCCTCCTTCCTACTCAATAACAATGCGTTTTGATTCAAAAATAATTATAACACTTTGACGTAAATCCATTCTACAAACTTAACATTTTATACCGTACAAATTGTAAAGTTAAGTATTAAATTTTGTATACAATTTTCCTTATGATAGGCTCTTGGAAATATCTTGTAATTATTAAATTTGTCTTGACTAAGTATTGATAAATTAATTATCCAATACATTGTGCCGTACTGATATATTTAAAAATATAGTATATCAGAGTAAATTTGAATTTTATTTTTTATTACTTCAGAATATTTTTTTTTTTTGCTTCATTTTAGTAAATAAAGCATTTCAAATAATCTTTCATTATCGACTTTTTTTTATGCCGGGGCCACCAACGAAAAGTTACCCCCCCCCGGGGGGGTAGCCCCCGTTTCAAAAACCCTTAAATTTGTAGACGTTTAAATTATTTACGTAGGTGTTATTTGAAAAATATTGTTAAGAGTTTATAGAAATTTGCTAACTACTACAGAAAATTTTCTAATTTGTCAATCAAAGGTTTTAAAAATACTGAAGTATTTACCTGATCCAGAATTAGACTTGTTAGAATCATCTAAAAATTAAAAGTGTTTAAATTGAAATAATTTTTTAAATTTTTTCACTCATTTAGAAAAAAATACATCGGTATTCTTTGAAATAATTTACATTAATTTTCGAATGTATGTTTAAAGATATTTGGTACGAATATTATCTTTCATTTGTTATTTAAGTATATCGTTTAATGAATTTGTGAATGCTCTATAAATTTCACACACACACATGCCCCCCATTATTTTTATTAACTACTAAAAAACATTAATTTATCTAAATTTTAGTGCTAACCAATTTGTTATTCGTTATCATCATTATTAAAGCAATTTAAATTATAATATAATTATATATATATATATATATATATCATACGCAATAACTACCATCTGCATAATATATTTTCCGCATTCAATTGAAATAAATATTTAAATTCAAGTGTTATTATATTCTCAATAGTAGACTAAAGTAAATCATATAGTTAAATTACATAAAGCTTAAGAAAATTAATATGTTTAGGAAAAAAATTTCAAAGAATATATATATTATTAATATTTATTATCTAGGAAATATTTAATACAATGAAATTTGATCATAATTAAAATTTAATGTACATAGATAAATAGACTCTATTGTTTTAGAACTGATTATTTTTTTTTAATTTACTTACTAGAATTTGAAGCATCAGAAGTAGATTCATTTGACTCTGTATTACCTATAATAAGAATAATCTATAAAAGTAAGAGTAGCAGTAAATATTTTTGTCTTTTATAAATGATATAAATATTCACGCGATTTCTGTAAAATGAAATACATATTATTAAATTAATATAAATTTGCTGATTGCGACACAAAATATCGTTCTACAACTTTCAGAATAATAGAATATTTACATGATCCGAAATCAGATTTGTTGGATTCGTTTAGGAAAAATAAAATTAAAAATATAATAGTTCATAAAAAAAGGAACATTATTGACATAAAAAGAATTAATACATTACATTTTCTTCTTTGCTAAATTACATAGCAGATCCCAATGTCTTACGACTTAATTATAATCGGTATTTTTACTTACCTAAATTATACATCATTAATAAAAAGTACTTGTTATGAATATATTGGCGTTACAAGTGCTACAGATATTTATGTAGGTGCTGTCATATGCAATAAAATAATTTTGTAGATAAGAAAAAAGTTTTTGAAAAAATAAAGATTTTACAATGCTGGTAAGGATTATTTTATTATAACGTGTTGAATTCTGAATTTCTCTTTATAAAAAAATGCTACACTCCTTTAAATAACATTAATTTAATTTACGCCATTTTATGAAAATGTCTATGTTTAAGAAAAAAATATTTATATACCTAGTACAAATTAGTACATTTGTATTTAGCTCTTGGTTTAATAGTATGATATTCAGAGCAAACAGCCAACGTGATACATACTGTTGCGAGATGTAAATAAAAATAATCAAACAGTAATTTCAATATGTGTTATCTAGTCTTGGGTTTCCATTTTTTTTCACGACTGTGCTAAACAATGTTTAAAATAAGCATGAAAATTAGATTTTTAACCCCTTCGAGTTATTTATTTATTTAGTTTGCATTCTAATTATTAAGCAAGGAAAAATAAAATAAAATATGCGTATTTTTAAACTTTTATATAAATTTTCTTATTATTTATGCAAATTATTAAAGTAACAAGAAGTATTTATTGCCTTATACATCACTGAATTAAGGGGTCAAAACCCATAATACGGCAGTATATGTTACAAAAAGAGGGAAAGAGTTTTTTAAGGAAATTTTTTTTTTTTGGTTTTTATGTAGTGTACGGCTTTTTAATTTGCATTTTGTAGTTATTAAATCCAACAAACTCAGAAACGTATTCAGTCTTTTGGCGTTAATATTGAGGGTTCAGGGTGTTAATTTTATCTTGAGAGCTGAAAATAAAAACAAATTTCTATTCGATGCTTATGACTCTTGCATTCGAATAGGATTAGATTTTAAATATTTTGTACTTTTTTGAAACGTTATTCCTTTTTTAAATAAAACGTAAAAGATTCAAATTAATACCTTTTTATTTCAAAGAAAATCTCAACTTGAAAATTGTTTATGTTCTCACCTCTGGAGACACGTTTAAGACACGTTTAACACCCCTATATATAAGACACCTGAAGATAATCATATTACCTCAAAAACC
This sequence comes from Trichonephila inaurata madagascariensis, assembly GCA_019973955.1. Taxonomy (NCBI): domain Eukaryota; kingdom Metazoa; phylum Arthropoda; class Arachnida; order Araneae; family Nephilidae; genus Trichonephila; species Trichonephila inaurata. Next base: position 10,771 of record BMAV01025316.1, on the reverse strand, counting down.
TTGCAGCACATTTAGTTGCTTTTTTGGACACCGGTTCCCTATTCGGGTTTTGACTTTGGGTGAGATTGATTACGGTATAAAATCATTTTGTGAGTTTATCAGGCAATCAATCAATATGTTGTCGACATACCACACAATGCTACTGAGGGTTAAAAATGTTTTTATTGAATTTTTAAAAAATAGATATTCGAAGTTAATTTACGATATAAATGTTGTAATAATTCAGTTGCTTTAACCATGTAAAGATTAAAATTTTTATTCATGTATATTTACGAATTTAACTGAGGTTGGGGAAATCAGCACTATCAAATTTTGGCAGATTGATTGATTGTTATCGTCTCAATAGGACGCTGCAGGAGACATAATAATTTTTGCCATTGGCATTTTAGACCATGGGAAAATAAAGAAGACACTACTTAAGCTAACACCCCACTCTAAATTTCTCCACTTCAGGGCAGCCAATCTTGAGCAATCTCACTTAGCCCTCTTGACCAGTAGCAAAGCAAGCATTCAGCAACTCCAGATTATCTTTCCTCTATTTCGACTCTGTCTGCGAGCACCACTTAGCCACTCCCCCTTTTCACGTTCGGTCCACCAATCAGGTTGTCCAAAAGCAAAAGACGTCAAAAAGGGGGTCCCAAAAATTTTTTCCCACAATCATGGTGCTTTTGAGCTTTAGCAAATTTAATATTGACCAGTCTCTCTGTACAACGAGGCCTTAATTTCACTAGGACTCATTTCAGTGGCCATGAGTTCGTGGCGAAGAACATAAGAGATTACCTTAGTTACATTACCTAATGTGAATCTTAGAGTTTTCAAATCTTGTAATTATTTAACACAAAATAATGATACATTTAAAAGTGATACATGTTTTTTTTTTATAAATTCAGACTTCGTTTATGATCCAACACAAAACATGATATATTATTTACTGAAGCACTGTGTAATGCATTAAAATAACCATTTTGACTTCGTAGTTTTCGGCAATAAAATTTAAATATAATTGGAAGAAAAGAGAGTATAACATTACACATATCTTTTTAATCTAGTGAGAATCAGTGGAATATTTTATAAGTATATAAATAATCCTATGGCTATTTACAAATCAACAAAGGTTCTCTTCCAATGAAACATTTTAAGCACTAAAATTCAAATGTATAATTTGTTCATTATAAATATTATTTTTATCTGAAATTAATGTCATTTTATCAGCATCTAAAAAAATTAATGTGTGTATTGTATGAGACAGGGGAGATCTTCTAATTATATGCTCACTTTGTATTTTTAAAATCGCAAGCAATTCATTAAAATTCTAAATCCATTTCAAATCACCATAACAAATTTAATTCTCTTATATTATCTTTAAAAAAAATAGTACATTACATATTAATGAAGACTTTAGTTGTAGATGAGGAAATGAGCAAGTATGGCTGGTAGCTAATCCAACTTCAGTCAAAGACTATTAAATTATCAAAAGTGTATTTTTTTTTCACATCAAAGAGGGTAATTATGTGGATTTATCATTAGTTCTCTGGCGCTTTCAACTAACATCTAGGGAAAATTATTTTGGCGCTTGCTTGATTTGAGAAACTCGTCTTCTAAAAGAACTATGATATGTAGACTAGTATTAGTGTTTCCAGAACCTGAAGTTTGAAAGTAGATATTTTTCAGATTGCGAAGTGTAACAGGAATGTGAAGAGATATTCAGCGTTGTTTGAGTTCGTAAGTTAGATTGAAACTTGCGGCATTAAGGTATTCGACTACTTGCGACAACTTTTTTTTTGAAAAAATGGAGATATGGGGATTTTTTTGTGATTTTTAGATTTATTTAATGTATTTTAAGGAAAAATCGTAAAATAGAAAACAGAAAAACAATTTATTATGATTAAAAGGGAAAAAAACTGGTGAAAATGTACAAAAAATTACATAAACGGGGGCCGCTCTGTACAAAAATTTTTTGAACAAATTCTCATTTTTTCAATTTTAATGTGTTACTTTGTTTTCTTTTTTTTAAAATGCCCTTCATAATAAAGAATTTTAATTTTAAAAAAAGTAGAGCACTCTTTTACTGACTATATGAAATTGCTTACAAAGACAGTGATTATATTCACATAAAGGACTGTAAATTTTGAAATAAAGCAGTGATTGATAAATCTGAATGTCAAAACATTTCTACTGTTATACAAAACATTCACAAAAAATATAAGCAAATTATTCTCAAAACTTTTTGAACAATCACTGTCCCCATTTGAGTTTTTCCGAAAAAAGTACATTTCGAGTAAAACGCATTTTAATGTTTGAAATCTAGTGTAATGTTATGGCATCTTCTATTATTAAAACACTTGTAGTTTTTGTTCTAGTGAATGGAAAATAAACAGCTTGGTATTTTTATTAAGCTAATAAGATGGTGTATTAAGTAAAGTCATAAAAAAAAATTTGTCAATTTTTAAAAAAAATCATGATTTTAGGGTAGTCGGGGGTACCTTAAGTGTGCGCGCGTAATCTTTGCACTTATTCCAGAGTTCTACATCAACATAATTCATGGAATGCACCATTATAGTGCAGGATAATATTAAAAATGAATTAGTAAATTAAATATATGTTTAATTAAAGTTATTGAGATTATGAGAACCTTTGGAACAATCTGTTGAATAAATGGTATAGAAATACTTTATTATTATACTTTTTCAGGCATTCTGAAATGACTTTACCTTTGATATACGACATTTCTTAATCTAAGAATGTGTACAAACATTGTATTACTTAATAGAAATAAAAAACAAATCTGGAAACATTCAAAGATCTTTGTAGATTCGCATCTACAAAGATTCTATTCGTATCTTTATATTCTACAAATATCCCCAAACTTAGACAGAGTAGTCTTTTGTCATTTATTTAAATAATGTCAAAGAGGGAAAAAAAATAAAAAGCATAAATAGTGCTAAAACGATAAAATACATGCATAGGGCAGGCTAGATTTTTATATTTAAATAAATTTTTCCAAACATAAACCCCGCGTGCCCCTCCTTTTCCCAAAATATAAATTGTATTAAGGATCCACTCATTCGGGAACCCTGATTTTGCAAAAGTGAATAAATGGATAATATTTATGATATTTAGTGTCACTTCTATTAGAAAATATATATACAATTGTCATAAGAATAGTATTACAATAAAAAATTATTTAAGTACAATATTTTGACAAAAATGAACATAAAAAAGCAATTTTTAAAAAAAATTTTTTTTTTGGAAAACTGCTTCTTTAAAAATAATATTTTGACGCTCATAGCTCAATCTGTACAGAGGGCCAACTAGAATTTTGAAATATATAACTTAGAAGTGGGTTTATCCATGCTTTTACAAAAGAGGGGAGAAAATTTTAAAAAAAAAAAATGCCGATAATTATTTCAAAGGGAAAAATATGAAAATAAGTATTTTTCAAACATTATAGTTGAGCCCTTTCAGAGGTCTGAGCTATATGCAGGCGAAATAATATTATAATAGAAGCATTTTTCACAAAAAAGGAGAACATTTTGAAAAAGGTTTTCTAAGTTAATTTTTTTCTGAAATATTGTATTTAAATAAGTGTTTTTGTCAAAATGTCCTTTAAACAATTTTATACATGTATTCTAATCTAAGTGACACTAAATATCATGAAAATTATCCATTTATGTGCTTTTTTAAAATCACGGTTCCGAACGTAGTCGGATATCTTAAGTGCAATGATAAGTTACTTTGACACTAAAGCTACCATAAAACCTTAATAATAAATCACACGTATTATCAGGATATGTACTAAATTTTTCATACATTGTTTTAAAGTGACACGTATTTTAAGTAATAAGAAAAGTATAATATTGTATTTCCTTTCTAATTTTTAAATGGGAACAGATTGCAATAAAGGTGCAACGTATTTTTTTTGTTATACCAAAAAGTACTTTGTTTTTCTTTCCTTCAGTAAATTAATATGTTTTTTTTTTTCAAATAATATTTTATTTTCGACTTTTTGATATGTTCGTTCCACCCTCGTAGTATTATTATGGCCCCTAGGGGGAAGGACGCCCCGCAGTTTGAGAAACGGTTTCAGAGATTCATGAGAAACACTCATAAAAATATTAAATCAAAATTAAAATAAATAAACTAAATAAAATTTAGAACTAAATTAAATTTTCAAATATGAAGAACAGTGCGAAATTTTAAATATTTGTTTAAGTCTAATTTTTCTTTTAAAATATATGTTTTACGCGTAGAACGTGGTACACGTAAAATTTAAAAAAAAATACTTTTTTCAAAAAGTGCTTTCTTAAGTCAACAATAAAACCTTACCAGATTGGTCGGAGTCTTCTGTTATTGTACTCTCCCCTGAAGAAGAAGACTGCATCGCCGAATGAAGATGTGGTATTTTTTGCAGACTGGGGCGAAGGATTGAACTTTTTTAGCAGATCCGGAGGGAAAATGTGGACTTCTGAAGATTTGGACGAAGGTGTTGAACTTTCAACAGATCCGGAGGAAGTTGGGGCACTTTCTGAAGATTGGGATGACGGTGTTGAACTTTTTAGTGATTCGGGGGGAAGATGTATTTTTTGAAGATTGAAAGGGGGAAATTTTAACAGATCCGGGGGGAAATGTGGATTTCTGATGATTGATGAATGTGATGAACTTTCGGATTCGGAGGAAAAAAAGTGGCACTTTTTGGGAAAATTCGACAAAGGGTGGAAAAATTTTAGAAGATCCCGGGGAGATGTGGCACTTTCTGAAGATTCCGACAAAGGTGTAGTACTTTCAACACGTCCTGTGGGAAAATTTTCACTTTTGAAGATTTGGTGGGGATAACTTCCCGATTCGAGGAAGTGGGGGCATTTTTTGAAGATTGAGAAGGGGTTGAATTTTCAAGATCCGGGGGAAGTTTTGGACTTTTTGGGAAAATTTGAGAAGGTGGTTTTGAATTTTTTTTAAAATTTCCCCGGATGAAGATGTGGTACTTTCTGAAGATTGGGTAGAAGGTGTGGAACTTTCAGCAGATTCGGAGGAAGGTGTGTCACTTTCTGAGGATACGGACGAAAGTTTTGAACTTTCAGTAGTTCCTGATGACGATATTTTACTTTCCACAGATGCAGATGAGGTGCTCTCTCCAGATCTGGATGTGGTGCTTTCACCAGATGCAGACGTAGTGCCTTCTTCAGATTCATTGGAAGAAGTTTTTGAATCATTATTAGAAAATAATATTTGTGAGTCATATACGGAAATTCATCTTGCAAATTAGTTATAAATAAAAGTTTTAAATTAATACTATTGTGTATTTTGTTCTATTTGATTCAAATCTATTAAAGTATATAGACTAAGAAGAGGAATTTGATTAATGGACAAACAAATTGGTCAAACTTTGACAGTTTGTTGCATCTTTGTAAAATTAAATTTGTTTTAAGATTAATAACTTAAGCATTTAATTTTCAAGTTATCTAATGTTATTCCAATACAAAAAAAACTACCATGTTGCCAAAATTAAAGTATTTTTTGAAGTATGTATTTTTATTCTATCAGTATTTACAATTAATTAATAATTTTAAAAACTAATAAATAAGCTGCGTTTCTTAAAAATCATCTAAAAACTTTAGCCGGGAAATTTGAATATCTAAATGCAGAATCTTTTATATCAAAGATAAAAACGTATTAAGAAAAAAATGATCAATAAAAAGAAATTAAGGAAGACAGAGAATTGAGAATTTTGATGAAAATAAAACATTTTGTTATACTGATAATTACTAAACATGAGAAGAATGAGTGAGGTAAAAAGTAATAATGTGCTTTAATGGCATAAGAGTCAATTTTGGCTAAGCTGCATCAATCGATTGGTCCCTAAAAATGCTTTAAAAGAGTTGTAGTAATGAAATGTAAAACCTCAAAATAAGTTTAAAAAAACCTTTCTAAAAATAAAAGTAAGCTGATTTTCGTGGGGGATTTCTCCAACGAATTGAGATAAGTATGATGACAAAATGTAATTTCCTTTATTTGGTCAGGGTTAATTATCATCTTGTATCTACTTTAACTTCTTCATCGACGTCATGTACAAGCTTGTCCTTATCTGATTTGTTCTCTAAAAGTGTATTGTTTCTGAGTTTATGCGGTGTCATCTGGATTTATATTTTTTGTTTAACAGGTGGTTGCTGTTGGTTAATATTTCTGTTAGGGTGATTTTTGTCACGAGTTTTTGAAGTCTGTTTTGAAGCTTGGGATGTAGAGGGTATGGTATTGGTTGTGGTAGTTTCATGAACAGAACTTGTTTCAGCTGGTAAAGCTGAAAATCTTGATAATGTGGATGAAGAAATTGCTTTATTTTACGAGGATGACAGCAAAGGTACACAGACTGTTAGATGTGGAGGGAGCAGTATCTATTAAGGATTAGGTGGTTGAGTTTCTCATGACGTTGTAACTTTAACAGATGTAGAAAGAGGCGTGTGTGTGAGTTTCGGTAGATGATTTGGTAAATGTAGGAATTCTGGAAAATGCTGTTGGCTTTGGGGCGGATATTAAAGATTGTATTACTTTCAAAGGCGGGGATGTTATTTCTGTAATAGTTTCATTTGAATGAATTGCTGTGGTTATAGTTGAAGATTTGGCAGCCTGGGAGTATGTTTGAAATATCTGTGGGACTAATAATTTAAAGACTTCTGGATAAGAAATATATTTATTTGGTTTTCTTCTGGATCTGTTATTGCATTTTCTACTTAAATATACATTTGAGTATGATGTATGAGATTGGGAGCAATTACCACATTTTGGTTCTAGACTACAATCCATGGAAGGATGTCTAGCGGATGTCCATCTAAAGCACGTTAATTGACCATAGCAGGGTTTGGGGGTGTCCAACCCCCTTGAAAACAGTAAAGGTTTCTGCAATAGAGACAGAAAGGGGGTTTTGATATCCTTATTTTATTGTATATGTTACTTTTGGGTTATTGATTGTTAAAATTAAATGTTTTGTAGGAATAATTGTAGCACCCTTTTTATTGTGATTCTCCTGACCTGAATAACACCCTGATTGGAGAACCCTTCAAGGAGTTCCGCCTTAAAGGTGGTCAAAAGGTCAGGTTCAGAAATAACACCACATCAGGAATCAAGGGTTTTGCCCTTATCGTTACAGAACCCTGAAAAGCCCAAAAAAACCCTTTTTCCCGTTTTTTCCACGAACGCAACTTTTTTGGATTTTTGGTTTACCACCTATTCTGATGAAGGCTTTACGAATAGCAAACGGGGAAATTTTAGACATGTCATTGTTAGAAAGCGAAATTAATAAAAATGTAGAATTAGTTGCAATTTTGTCGATGTTGATATTGGGTAATATACGGTCCCAGGCACAGAACATTTGGATCCAAAAACGTGAGCTCTACTTCATTCTTGGGTGCCTCTAACCCCCACTGAGTCTAACAAGGGAGGCAGTGTACTGGATAACTGACAATAGTCAGGCTCGTCATTTACATGGAATACACTCAGGATATAGTACTACAGCATCAGGGTGAGGATCCAAAGTGTAAACCGACACCCCTTATCTGCAGCACTAACCCTAAAGCAATGTCGGTCTGGGGACACTGAAGAGACTTCTCACCAGCTCACGGGCTCCCTCCTGCTTCCCGTCTACAGCAAATAGTGGGCCAAAGATAACGCAAAGATATTCCCAGGCCACCATTTCTCTCCTTACGAGACGCCGCATACGGCAAACATGCGGGATGGCAAATCAAAAGTGTTAGTCATAAACAAAGTAACAAAATCAAGAATAAAAAAAAAAATAAAGAAAAATGAAATGAACTCAACGTAATTTAAACTGAATACAAAAATATGTTATTAATAACGAATAACAAGTAATCAAATTAAAATAAATTATTAGATAATTGTATCGACGTATATTTATAAAATATATATCTGAGGTCTGACGGGCAATGAAGAATAGAGGAAATCAAATAAGAAGAATAGAGGAAATCAAATTAGAAGAATAGAGGAAATCAAATTAGAAGAATAGAGGAAATAAAATGAGAAGAATAATGATCAGAAATAGAGAAGGATCACTAGGGGACCCGGGGGCGTAAATGTGTTTACTGAAGAATTTAACCCTTTATTGACCCGGTTTTAATCAAATTTTTAAAAAATTACATAAGAACCATTTATACCACCACCACCAATATCGTGAGAATAACCATTTTCATGAATATTCTCACGAGACTTAGCAGGAATATTCTTTGAAATCCACTCTTCAAAGATATAAGGAAGGATTCATGACAGGTTTTAGGGGAAGGCAATAGTTTTATAGCAGAAAGTGGGTTTTTATCGGATTGGGAAAATTTCATTTTTTTTCGAAAAATAATTAATGTCAAAATTTTTGTCTTATTTTTTTTTGTATGCTAAAGCAAACCTTGAAAACATTTAACTGTTGTTTTGGAACATTGAATTTAATGGGTTTTGTTTAATATCCTTTAAATTTAAATTTAATTAGCTGTAATGGATTAAATTTCCCAAAGTTGAGTATTTTTTTTATGTATATCCCTTAGTTTCTATTTTGACCAAAAAATATTGAGAAAATAAAAGTAAATCAAAAGGGGGTCGATAAAGGGGTTTAAAATCTTTTGAGAAAAAAAAAAAATATCGCTAGGGAACCCGGGGTGAACCCCTTACTCATCTAAAAAAGATGAGCCCCTGAAGGAACAAGTGAAGAAACTTGTGAGAGAATATTATACTACATAATATATTCCAATCCAAAAACATATTTAGGAAAAAAATGCATACAAAAATGAAAATTTTTAAATTAATTTTCCTAAGTATTCCAAAAACAGAATTTTTTTTTAAATGAGATTCTTTTTAAATTTCCGGGAAACTTAGAATTTTTTGCAGTATAAAAATTTTGGGCCCCCTCTCTCTCTTTTCCCCAAAATAAAATTTTTTAAAAAAACCCCTGCAAGATCGCAATGTGATAGAAAAAAAAAGGAAAATTTTTTTAAAAAACAAAAATATTACTGATGTCATGAAGCTAAATTTTTTCTTTTGGGCTCTACTTTTAATATATTCAAATGTAAAAAATTTATAAACATCAAAAAGAACTTCCCGAGACTTTTAACAAAACAAATTTAAACTTTCCAAAAAAATTAGGGAAAATAGATTTTTAATACTGGATTGCTCTTAATTTATAATGTAACCTTAAAATCTTTGCATTTTCATGTTATTCTTGTATGTATTGATAAAACAAGGATAATCGAAAATGTTTCATTTATCTATCTGAAAGCTTTTAAAAATTCATATTTATGGTTTTTAAAAAAAAATGGTAAAAACCCATGCTTTATTTTAAAGGTAATGTAGTAATGAGAAAATTAATTTTTTTTTAACCCTTTCCCTTTTCCAATTTTTTTGGGTTTTTCAAAATCCGAAAAAATTATCGGCCTGTAATTAAACCCCCCTTTTAAATTTTGGGGAAAAACTTTCGGGAATTTTTTAAAAAAGTTTTTAAAATATATTCTTTTAAAAATGAATATTTATGTTTTAAATATTCGAATTTTCATTCTAATATTATAAGGTTTTTAAAATGTTTTTTTAAAGGGAACTTAAAACAAAAGATTTTGAAAAATGCTTTTATATCTGTAGAATGAGGAATTTGGTTCCCGGATGCAATAAACTTTATTTCAAGAAAACAAAATGGGTTTGAATATTTTTTTTAAAGAGAATCTTGTTACAAAGTGTAATTATTCACCTGATTTAGAAAGGCCTAAAAAGGAAAAGAACTCGTCAGGATATAGTTGTTGAATCCTTGAAAAAAAAAGCTTTGATCACTTGGTTCTAAAATTTTTTTAATTTCGTGGTCCAAAAAATATATTTTTTCAATTTTGAATTTTTGTTTTTCTGAAAAATTTTAAAAAAAGCGCGTTTTTTTTTGTGATCGTAAAAACCTTTGCAATACGCAGAATATCTCTAAAATATCTTTAAATAGGAAATTAAAACCCTCCCCCATGATCACTGGATTTTTCAAGCCAATCGTTCAATATCTTAATAAATAGTTTTTTTTAAAACAAAAAATTTTTTTTTCACATTTGGGAAAAACGAATTTCCTGTTTTATGAATTTTTCAGTGGGTTCCATCTCATGTTAAACTTTTCAGCAGTAATTGGTGACAAAATTTTGGATGGGGTTTATCGCGTCTTCTTTAAAAAACCTTTTAAAAACTTTGGAGCTAGAAGGCAATTTTTCCAACCCCAAGAAGAGAACACGATTATGCAGATTAGGAATTGTGTATATATCAGTTTTTTGTATTTGCGTAAGGTTCTATGCGGAGGTCTAAATGCTACAAAATTTTAAGAAGGGGGTTTTAGGAAGTGGTGCTAGGGGGGTTTTATTGGGGGAGAGTTCTAAGTAAGTTGAAAGAAATCGTCCATTTGCCGTAGCAAATTAGATCGAGGATTTGCGATAAGAAAGATTAGATTAAACTTTAATTCTAGAGCGGATTCTAGTAAAGTCAGGGGAAACATCTGTTAACATAGATTTTGGTGGTTTTTTGGGTAGTTTCAAAAGTTTTGTTCACACCCCGCAAAATTCCTAGACTTGTGTTGATTTGCCCAATATTTGAGATAAAAAAAACAATTTTAGTATGGGAAACCTGAGTGGTCATCTTTTATTCCCCAAAAAAAAGTCATGGTGATAAGAGATGATACCCATACTGTGGGCTATCATAAAACAACAAAAAAAAGAGTGGTAAAACCCGACTAAATTGCTGCCCCCTCTCCCCCTTTTCCCCCTTT